>JAGFNQ010003124.1:98042-182121 GCA_024364735.1 Boesenbergia rotunda
CAGCACACACCCTGATCGGTCCCCAGACCGATCAGGACACACTCTGATTGGTCTAGTGACCGATCAGGAGTGTTGGACTGCGAAGCTGGGAAATCACTCTGAGAAGGGATGGATCGATCTAGTGACCGATCCACGACGTGAGAATGGTCTGGTGATCAATCCCGAAGGAGTCGCGATTTCTGATTGCACGTTGGGGATCGATCTGGTTGGAACCTGATTGGTCTGAGCCCATCCTGATCGGTCTGGTGACCAATCAGGAGTCACTCTGATCGGTCCAGTGACTGATCAGTAGCTGGCAGCTTTAAGTCAAAAATGCTGTCAGAGTTCTGATCGCGTTCTGATTGCTACTGATACATCACTGATATATTCTGATGCTTTGATCTTCTATTGATTTGTTGTTCTAATAAGCTGCTAAGTGTGCAGATGAATCAGGCTTGCACAAGGAGAGTCAAACAGAGGCTTTTGCTACGTCAGATTGGGCAGGTTTCCATCTCAGGTTGCAACGGATGCTGGCACTGCTGGAGCTGCTGACTGGGGCTCGTCTGAGGGAAGCTCAGGGAGTCCAGGAGAGCTCAGTGGTAGGTGGGCAGTTGCAGTTGAGCAGCTGGGAGCTGCAAAGAGGTGGCTGTGACCTGGTGATCAGTGGGAGAGGCTTAAGGGCCTGGTAGCGATGAAGCCTCGGTAGACACTTGATCACTTCTCTGGTTTTGGGCGACAAACTGCTTCTCGATCTGCTGTGCATCACTCTGAAGCAGTTGAAGCTTTGAGCGACACTGCATACTTGAGCGCTTGGAAGAAGAAACAAGGAGCTTGGCGAGTCCATCAGCAAGAAGACACGAAGAGGGTGTTCTTGCATGAGATCTGTGTTGAGTGGAGCTCGGTGAGGAGTTCGCTTGTATTCTTGCTGTCCTAAGTGCTCTGTAAGATCTCTTCTTGTGTTTCATTGTGCTTAATACTTACATCCTGTTGAAACGATGTGGAGAGGTTACTCCACCGAGAAGGAGGCTGCATTTTATCCGGATTTTCCGGGGCTTGATCTGCCGACGATCAAGGGATCGTCCACCTCACGGGCACGCCAAGGAGTAGGGGCAAGTTATCCCCGAACCTTGTAAATCCTCTTTGTTAGCGTTTTGGTTTGTCTTTAGTTTCTGCACTTTGTTTTTGCTGTTATACTTTGTATTGCTTCCGCTGTGTTACTAACCCTAAGTGCAAAAGCTCAAAAGTGAAAGTCATTTTTGTGTCTGGTTATATTCACCCCCTCTCTAGCCATCCAAGCACCAACACTATTTGGTCTTGGCAAGATATTTCTTCTGCTTCTTTAATTACTCAAGCTTCAAGGAAATACATATAGGCTTACAAATACATGTGTTACTCACTCGGCTTATCGGGTGCGCGATTTGGTTGGAGGTGACTTGCATTCCATGTTCTCTCTAACCTTTTGCCTTCAGCATCTTGTAAATAATTGCTACCTCCTGCAAGATTTTTGACGATGATGTAAGGTCCACTCCATTGAAGCTCAAGCTTTCCAGCATCGTCGACAGGTTTGGTTCTTTTCCAGACCTAATCCCCAACCTGAAAAGTCTGGGTGATCACTCAGCGATTGTACACTTGTTGCATACGTTGGCGGTACACAGTTAGTCGAGCAGCTGCTTTATCTTGCACCTCCGTCACCAGGTCTAGATCGATTAGTCGTTCCTGATCATTATTTTCCTTATTGTAGTGTTGTCGTCGGGTTAACTCATCACCTACTTCCACAGGAATTACTGCTTTTGCACCATAGACCAAATTGAAGGGAGTCTATCTGGTCCCTTCCTTGGGAGTGGTACGGTACAACCACAAGACAATCGGGAGTTCTTCAACCCGACTACCTCCAACATGATCCAGCTTTATCCTTGAGCCCCCTAATGATTTCCCGGTTGACCACTTCTGCCTAGGCGTTACCTTGAGGATAAGCGACTGAGGTGAAGGCCTGGTGAATACCTAGCCCTTCACACCACTCTCTGAGTTTGTGCCCTGCAAACTGTCTGTCGTTATCCAATACCAATTTATGAGGAATGTCATACCTGCAAACTATGTCTTTCCACAGGATCTTCATCACGGTGGCTTCCGTGATACGGGCGAGCGGCTCAGCCTCGACCCATTTGGAGAAGTAGTCCACTAGTACCAATAGAAACTTTTTCTGTTGAGGTCCAATCGGGAAAGGACCCACGATGTCCATTCCCCACTGATCGAAGGGGCACGAGATAGTAGAGGCTCGCAGTAGTTCAGTCGGGCAGTGAGTAATATGTTGATGCTTTTGACAGGCTTCGCACCCGGCAACAAATTTGGTAGCGTCCGCTTGCAACGTGGGCCAAAAGTATCCAGCCAGAATAATCTTTCTGGCCATGGACCTTCCCCCGATATGACTTCCACATATGCCTTCATGAACCTCTCGTATAATGTACTCAGCATCTCCTGGACCAACACACTTGAGTATTGGTCGAGCAAATGCTCTTTTATATAGATGTTCTCCAACCAGCGTGAATTTGGAAGCCCTGTGACAGAAAAATCAAACTTCCTTATCACGCGCCAACACTGTTCCACTGCGTAAGAATTCCACATATGGTTCTTTCCAGTCAGGTGATACAATATCCGCAGCTTCTCCTTCGATCTGGGCTACGGCTTCATCTGGAGCACTAGGCTCTTCCAACGCCATAGTGCAAGGGAGCTCGCAAATTTGGCTAGCTCGTCTGCCTTAACATTATCCGCTCGAGCTATCTTCTGCAGAATGTCTTCAGTAAAAGAAGATTTCAGTTACTCATATATAGTCACATACCTTTGCAGGCGCTCATTCCGAACTTCAAACTCTCCTTTTAATTGTTGAGCCACGAGCTAGAGTCCGAATGTAACATAACTCGAGTAGCCCCTACCTGCTTGGCTACTTGAAGCCCAGCTAGTATTGCCTCATACTCGGCTTCATTATTGGTGGCTCGGAAGTTGAGTCGGATGGATACTGTAATGCATCTCCCCTAGGAGAAATCATCAGAACCCCAACCCCACTGTGCTTGTGATTTGGATGAGCCATCAACATAAATATTCCATACTTCTCCACTTTCAAGTCCTGGGACGGCCTCGAGCATAAAGTCGGCCAGGGCTTGAGTCTTGATAGCTGCTCGGGGATGATATTCAATTCCGTACTCGCTCAACTCTGTCATCCACTTGATTAATCGTCCCGAGGCCTCCAGATTTGTGAGAACCCGCCCAAGTGGGCTGTTAGTGAACACCACGATGGGATGTGCCAAGAAGTATGGTCTCAGCCTTCGTGCTGTCAATACTAAGGTGTATGCTAGTTTCTCCAGAGTAGTTTATCGTGTTTCTGCTTCTTTAAGGAGGTGCCCAAAGAAATAGATAGGATACTGAGTGTTGTTTTCTTCGCGAATAAGCGCAGAACCTATAGCCTGTTCAGCTGCAGATAAGTAGACAAAAAGTGTCTCCCCTCCCAGCGGTTTGTATAGTATGGGGAGTCCAGATAGGTATACTTTTAGTTCTGTAAAAGCCTTCTCGCATTGGTCATCCCATTCGAATTTGACTGCTTTCCTTAAAATTTTGAAGAAAGACAAAGTTCTGTCAGCAGATCGGGATATGAACCGGGATAGGGCTGTAATCCTTCCATTAAGCTGTTGTACGTCTTTGAAATTACGGGGAGATGGCATGTTGAGGATAGCTTGTACTTTCTCAGAATTAGCCTCAATTCCTCTCTCCGTTACCATGTACCCGAGGAACCACCCACTTTTCACTCCAAACAAACATTTAGCGGGGTTCAGTTTTAGTCCATTGGCCCTCAAGGTAGCGAATGTCTCCTCCAAATCAGCAATCATGTCTTTCCTCCTCTCCATCTTGACCAAGATGTCATTCACATAAACTTCAATATTCCATCTAATCTGGTGTCGGAACACCTTATCCATCATCCGCTGATAGGTTACTCCTGCATTACGCAACCCAAATGGCATGACATTGTAACAGTAATTGCCATCCGCCATTACGAAGCTGACCTTCTCTTGATCCTCTCGAGCAAGAGGAACTTGGTGGTATCCCTGATATGCATCCAACATCGAAATGAATTTACAGCCGGAAGTCGAATCTACTAGCTGATTAATGCGAGGCAAAGGGTAACAATCTTTAGGCAGATTTTATTTAAGTCACGAAAGTCGATACAAACTCGTCATTTACCCCCGGGCTTAGGGACTAATACAACATTCGCCAGCCATGTCGGGAATTGGACTTCTCTAATGTGCTCGGCCTTCAACAACCTCGCAACTTCCTCCCTGATTATCCGGTCTTGCTCTGGGTAAAGTGTCTTCATCTCTATTTTACCGGTCGAGTTCCTAGAGTGATGTGCAATCGATGCATGGCCAAAGCGGGAGGAACTCCCTTGATTTCTTCGGTGACCCATGCGAACACATCCTGATGATCCACTAAGCAGCTGATCAGTCGGCTTCTGACTTCTGGCTTAAGATCTGCTGCGATTCTTGTGATTCCTCTAACCTGTCGGGGATGAATCTGTACTTCCTCGCTCTCTACCTCCCTACACTCCTCTTTGGCTCCTTCCTCTGCTCGTGGATCAGCCAGGTCGATTTGCAAAGTTTCCTGGGTTCTCAGGGTCTTGCGAGATTCTGTCCTAACTTCCCTACTGTAGTATCACCGGGAGGATAATTGGTCTCCTTTAACTTCGCCCACCTGCTCTCCCACCGGGAATTTAATCTTTTGGTGATAAATTGAGACCACCGCCTGGAATAAGCTGAGCGCTGGTCTTTCCAGAATGACGTTGTACGACGATGGGGCATCCACAATCATGAAAGGAGTTCTCCTTATTCTCTATAAGGTGTCATCCTCCAACGACAGGGACAATGAGATCTATCCCATCGACTGTACTCGGTAATCGGTGAAGTTGAAGAGTGGGGTGGAGACGGGGTGTAATTCATCTTCGTCAACCTGCATCTGGTCCAACGCTGCCTTGTACAGGATGTTAACGGAGGTACTTGTATCCACGAAAATGCGTTTAACTTCATAATTGGCTATACGGGCGAGAATTACCAGGGCATCTTCATGAGAGACTTCAACATCCTCCAAATCATCAGGTCCGAAGGAGATGATGAGGGATCGGTGGCGGTCGATAGAGGGGGGGTGAATATTGACTCGAACTTTTTCGCGGAACTTCGTCGTCCGCTCAATCATCTTTCTATCAATGTATTAGTACGCAGCGGAATATAAAATAAAAACAATAACACAGCAAACACGCGGGATTTATTTACTTGGTTCCCAACTCCCCAGGTTCAGTACGTCCAAGTCCAATGTACTCGGTGTGAGCCCACTATTGGTCTCCTTTCCGGAATTTCCGGAGGCATAGAAAACTCGTCTTACAGTTTGGATTTACAAATACAAAAGATAAACAGTAAAATAACTTGTAAACTAAATCAAACCAAACAAGTCAACGATCTCGACCAATCTGGAACTCCGAAGCATCGCGCACTTCCTCCTGGAGCCTCCTTGGTCGCAGAGCTTCACCTTGAGCACTTTTGCTTTGCACAAAATGAATGAGCGAATGGAAAACTTGATCATCTGAAGTGAGGGGCCAAACCCCTTTTTATACTAGCTTCTTGGGCGTCCAATAAGCCTTTGAGGCGTCTCATATGCGGTCAAAACTTAATCTATAGTAACGAACTCGACACAGGGGATAAGTCCCCTTCCCAAGCGCCTGATAACACTCAGACACTTATTAAGCCTCAGGCACCGGGTTACCAGACGCCTGACCTTTTCCCAGGTTTTTGTGTTTTACTCTCCTATCTTGCCTCCAACTCCAAGTATGCAAGACAACAAAACAAATAATCTTAAGCCTTAATTGATTGGTTCTGACTTTGGATTTCAACTGAAATCCTAGGTCGAACCGACGCCTACTGTTCCCTTTCCCAGGGAATGCGTCCTCACCTACTCCACCCTGGAGAAGTTTCCTTTTGCCAATCGAGACCTTCGGTTGGACTTGTGCTCAGCCTCTGAGAACCCGGACCTCGAGACGTCCGACCTCGACCTATCTCTACTTCTGTTCGCGATCCCCGCTCGGCTAAGTCTTTTTCTTGGTCTCCCAGACCAAGACTTCGTGCTCGACCTCCAAGACTCTCGGATCTCGAGACGTCTGATCCTCGACCCATCTCTACTTCTGTCCATAGTCCTCGCTTGCCAAAGACTCCGTTGCCCGATCCCCGACCAGGACTTCGTGCCCAATTCCTCGAACTAGGACTTCGTGCTCAGTCCCCAGGACCAAGACTTCGGTGCCCAACCCTCGGCCAGGACTTCTTCCACCTAGCTTCACTCACTAGGACCCTGCTTCACTCACTAAGATTTCTTCCACCTAGCTTCACTCACTAGGACCCAGCTTCACTCACCAGGATTTCTTCCACCTAGCTTCACTTACTAGGATTTCGTTTCTTCATAATGACTTCTTTACTAGTCATCTTAATCCTGACTAAACTTCTCTCTGCCAAACATCAAGTCCTGTTTGGCTCAGTCCTTGGTCTATCTGACCAGATATGAGTTTAATCATTCTGTCAAACATCAAGTCCTATTTGGCTTATCCCTTAGTCAAACCGACCATCCCTGGGTTCTATTCACTCTGCCAAACATCATATCCTGTTTGGCTTAACCCTTTGTCAAAATGATCAAACCTGGGTTTACCCTACCAAACATCAGGTCCTGTTTGGTTTAACCCTTGATCACTTTGACTATACCTTAGTATATTGTCACTGCCAAACATCAAGTCCTGTTTGACTAACCCTTTGTCAAACTGATCAAACCTGGGTTTACCCTACCAAATATCATATCCTGTTTGGCTTAACCCTTGATTACTTTGACTAGACCTTAGTATATTTTCAAACATCGAAACACTAGAGGTTGACTGTTCATGACTGATGCTCTTTGCACCAATAGATGACAGGGCCCTGACGCTTCTCCTTATCCGTCCCGATGGCGTAATTTTCTAACCTCCGGGTATGGGCTTTCTTAGCCCGACGTGAATATCCTCCGGTCTGTCCTTTCGAGATCACTCCCACATGGCCTGAGGGGGGTCCCTGAGTGGGAGCCTTACCTTTCTTTGGATCTCTTTCTAGGGAGACAAACTGGTGGGGCACCATCTCCTGGCTTGTTCCTTTCAAGGGCGACTGGGATCGACGCCTGGATCTATCCTCCCCCAACCGTCGCCGATGAGGAGAAGGGCTTCGGTGAGGAGACCTTCGTCGATACCCCGCATTGCTCTAATTTTTGCGTGGCTTAGAGTCTGCATCCTTGGATCTCCTCTTCCTCAGAGTACAACACTCCTCCATGGAGTGGGTAGTACTGCTATGAAAGTTGTAGTACTTTTTCGGCAGTTCAGGTTCTTTGGTGTCTACCATCTCCACCAACTTCTTCTTGTCGTTCCAGTAATCCTTCCCAGAGCGAGGGTCCTTTGCTCGGGCAGGAGCGGGTGGTTCCCTCCTCTCTAATCGTACCAAAATTTGGGCAGGGACTCCGGCGGAATCTTTTCGTCGGGCGTACTACACCTCCTCCACATTAACATGCTTGACCAACCACCCCAATAAATCATCGAAGCTGGCCGGTGGTTTCTTCACCAGCGATCGAAAGAAATCTCCCTCAGACAGTCTTTACGTGAAAGCGCTGATGAGGATTTCTGAGGTGGCACTCGGCATATCCTGCGCCACTTGATTGAACCGTTGGATATAATCCTTCAAAGGCTCCTTACTCTTCTGCTTCAAGGCAACAGGTTTAGTGTCGTCTTTTGGTATCGCCGGCTGCTGACGAAGTGATGTAGGAAGACAGTTTTAAACTCCAGAAAAGAATTTATTGAGTTTTGAGGCAGCCTCTGAAATCAACTCTGGGTGGCTCCCAATAGGGTGTTTAGAAATACTCGGCTCTTCACACCATCGGTGTATTAGTGTAACAGGGTTGCGTTTTCAAACTTGCAGATGTGGTCTTCTGGATCCGTTTTCCTATCATAATCAGTAATTCCCGGACTGTGAAACTGCTTAGGCATGGGATCCGTTATGATGTCTTGGGCGAAAGGCGAAGATGAGGACTTTAGGAGAACCTTGGCAGGCTCCCTCTTCCCCTGCCCATCTTCATGTCGTAAAACGCTAGAGGCGATGGAATGTGCCTTCTCTATTTCTCCTATGGAGTCTTGCCTGTGCCCCGGGGCTATCATTGCGGGTGCTCTTGGTGGTGAGACGAATCTTCGATTTCGATTGTGTGAAGCAGATACCCTGGGGATCTCGACCTGCGTCGAGGTCGCTCTTTGAGAGACGGCTTGTTTGATCTGATGTTGCTCCAGTGCTCCTCTGACGGCATTGGCAACTAAGAGGTCCAACTCTTCTCACGTCAAAATGATGGGTTGTGTCTATGGTTCTGCCATCACGGTGTTCCCTTTGGTGGTTAGACTAGTTTCCCACAGACGGCGCCAAAAACTTTTTCCGGAAGTGAATGACAGGGATAACGAATCACCAAAGCGCAACCTAGGATGACGATGACGAGGAGAAGATGTCAGCGCTTGCGAAATTAACACGAGTGTAAAGGGGATGCCCCGGAAGAAGTTCCGGTGGAGCCCTCTCCGATTCTCAAGTCAAAAATCTTTCTTCTAGGGAGGAAAATGAGAAACTAAAGTATTCGAGTTCTAAAGTCTTATCCCCTTATATATACCTTACGCCTCCCCCCCCCCCCCCCCACGTTTCATGGTCATTGGTTATTGGACAGCTGTTCTCCTCTCCATGATGACTGGTAACGACCACGTGACTATTAAGGCCATCATTATCATGCGTTATAAGCAATAATTACCTGTTGAATTTTCTATTCTGAAAGGAGGGGAGGGTACTTGAAACTTTGTTCTCTTATCCCGAATTTGCCCTTTGGGTGAGTTAGTCTCGGAGTCTTATCTCTCGGACTGAGTTCGGGGACCTTCCTCATTCCCCCGAGATAGTCTCGAGAGCTCGAGCTCCCAGTCTGGTCTCGGGGGTCTTCTTCCATTCTCCCGAGATAGCCTCGGGAACCAAGCTCCTGGTCTGGCCTCTGGGTTCTCCTCATTCTCCCGAGATAGTCTCGGGAGCTCGAGCTCCCGGTCTGATCTCGAGTCTCTAGCTTGGTTGACACTACCATAGCTTTCCCGTGCCACGTGTCCTCCCCGGTGAAATTGCACTTTTTTACTCAAAGTTTAAGTTATATGATCAAGTTATTATACCTCGTCATTGGAAATGCTTTCTCCATGCTTGAAACAATTACTTAGACAGAAACATCAAAGGATTCTATACGCATCGAGTGTCAATTTCACATATGAACTAAAGAAAGAGGGCAACTTAAGCCCTCTAGGCTATGACGCAGCAGAAGGGCGATTAGTTGTTATCTCAGACATCGACGATTTAATCTCCAACTACGGTGTATTTTGTAGGATTTTTTTTCCAACCACGAACCCTGGGACACTGGGCGGTCGGTGAGAAACTTTCATTGAGTCTGGCTGCCCGAGGTTCGACGTTACCCAAACTCGTTAATTTTTTTTTAAGAAAGAGGACAACTCAAAATGTCACTTTCATATTGCTAGGAATATGTAGTTTGCATCATTTTGAGACTTTGAGAAGAGCTTCTTAAGAATATTTCATACAGAAACATACAAATCTTTCATATTCTAAGATTGCGCTATCTTGTGATGAATGTGTAGTCTCATCATGCAAGTTTCAAGAACTTTACTTTGGACGTATGTGCCATATGCATATCATTATCAAATTTGTTTTATGCTTGGAGTCAAATATCAGAACTCATGATTATACTTCACGAACATGATGTGAATTACATTATAGAAAAAATGTTTCTTTTGTTTATATTCCATATATTTTGAATCAACATTGATCTTGCCTAAAATTGTCGACGAACGAGCCACCAGTGAGCTATTGCTAATGTTGACTAAGTCGCCATTATCAAAAGAAAGGTGGAGCAGAAGGTAGAAGAAAGTCTCTGATTAATGGTGCCTACAAGGCTTGTAGAAGAAAAGAGACGGGAAATAGAGTGTTAGATAGACACCAGGGGTACTTCGGATCGTCCACTCCGACACTCAAGTCAATCTCCGATAGGGGAGAAAATGGAAGATATATAGTATAGTAGAGTAAAGCATATATGTGTCAGCGTGTACCTTGGTTTGCGAGGGCAAAACTTTTTATAATAAAAAAAGTGAGATGTCACATCCGCAGCTGTCAGAGAGGATGATGTGCTTCTGACAGGATGTCATATCCCGATAAAGAGGATGTCCTATCGCCGTATCAGAGGGTCATATCACTCATATCTAACATTGTGGGAGACCTCGTAGGATCACGCTATGTCAACCATGCAACCCTATGTGTCATGTCAGTCTATATACTATTGAGCAACTGGATATTTTGGCTTGGGAGAGGCGTCGAGTCAGATTGGAGGTGAGCAGGAGCATTCGAACAGCAGGACCGGTCAGAGATGAATTGGGTGTCTGATAGGTAAAGCCGAGTGCAGAACCGAGTTGGTGGAGCCAATTGGAGAGCTAGGTCGGCTAGGCTGACTAAGGAGCGAGTCAGTGGGGCAAAGAGATGTCCCCGATCAAAATCGGCTAGGCCGAGAGAAATAATGGATTGGTAGGGCTAAGAGGCGAGTCAGATTAGAGTCAACAAGGAGTCGAATCGAAGTTGGCGTCACAACTGAAGATGGTGGAGATGATGGTGAAGGCATGGAGGAGGACGAAGCAGGAGTGGAGGAAGGAGTGGCAGCGTAGGAAAAAAAAGGATCCCCTTTTCTTCAGCCAATCATAACCCTAAAACAAAAAATGAAAGGGAAAACCCCAAAAATCCTTGTCCATGTGGTTCTTGTTTGTGTAGTTTGCATTAACGGTCAAACTCTGTAAGTACCCTAGGATAGTTTTAATGTGGTCAATTAAGTCAAGTTAGGCCCTGTTGATTTGATCCTTATGTCTAAGTGTGCAGAAGCTTAGGAGCACAGGAAGTCGAGCGAAAAATGCAACAGTTGAGAACGATGACACGGGAAGGGAGCTGACCGGTTTGGTGCATCCGAGGGACGCAAAGTCTGCGGAAGACTACACTGGTGGACGAGAAGGGCATGCGTGACGTCTGAGGGGTGAGAAGCCGGGGAGGAAGACCGTTCGAGGAGAAGGTCGGAAGTTGGGTTCGGGTGAACTCAACTTCGAATGATCAGAAATCATACAGAAGCACCAGACAATTAGTCAACCAAGCCAAATCAGGCGTCTGAGTAAACTCGAGCGCTCGACTATATAGGAGCTCGAGTTAATTTGGGAGCCTCGGTATACAAGCGCCCGTATCGTACTCGAGCGCCCGACCCCGAGTTTATTGCCAACTAGCCATTTTACGACTATTGCGATGTGGATAAGCTTTGACCAAGATCAGGCACCTATGTTGCACTTGGGCGCCCGTGAAGGTGCCACGTTAGCATTTCAATAACTCTTCCAGGTTCTATAAATAGAACCCCTTAGCATAATGTTTTTCATTCATAGATTATACAACAACTGTAATTGCTTTACTAAATCTTCTCTAAGCTTTCAAGAGTTTATAAGAGGCTTCTCCGCCTACACAAGGGGATATTTGGAGTAGAGCTTTTCAACTATCTTGGATTAGCAACCACATTGGTTGCAATCAAGGCTATCAGTCCCCCTCTAGCTTGCCCGACGCATTCCAACAAGTGGTATCAGAGTCCAATTGCTTCAAGAGGACTAACCACCGCCTAAAGCAACAAGACAATGGTCGGGTCTAGCATATACCTACCGAAGTTCGAGGGAGAATTCGCATTTTGTAAACATCGAATGGAGGTATTTTTCAAAACGGATTTTAATATTTTGCTAATGATGAAATATGGTTTTGAAGCACCGAAGGACAAGAACGGAGATGAACTTGAAAAACACTGTTGGACTGAAAAACAACGCAATGAGTTCATGGCAAATGGGAAGTTTGAGTTTCACCTTTTAAGCGTACTACCAGCTGAGGAGCTTGAAAGGATTGGATGATACACATTTGCTAAAGGCCTCTGGCATAAGATGTTGAAACTCCACAAAGAACCAAAAGAAGCAGAATCTGACTCCTCAATGGATACTGACTCATCTTCAGACGAATCCGAGACCAAAGAGACTACCGGACTAGTAGCACTAGTAGCTGAATACCTACCAGAAGATAATGAAAGCTCATCTAAGATGAGCATCGATGAAGGGGAGATACTTCAGAAAATAGCAACGATGAAGGGGGAGCGTCTATGGCCGAAATGGAAAGTGAGGTATGTAAACTTCCTCCAGACCAATTATATTCAGGTGTTAAATTGATGATAGAATCATTTTCCAAGTTAAGATCAAAATATGTAAGAACAAAAAGTGAAAATAATGATCTTAAAGGTATGTTGTCTATAGCATGTCCACTAGACCACTTTGACAAACTTAAAAATGAAAATGACAATTTGAAAGAACAAATTAAATTCTTGAAAAAGGATTTTTCATGCTCAAATTTTTTACATGCACTAATAAAAAATATTAGATATAACGGAGGGTTTCACTACAAAAATAACCGGCAATAGTGACGGACTAAATCCGTCGCTATTCCGTCGCTAAACACAAATAGCGACGGAGTAGCGACGGATTTAGCGCCGTCGGCTGATATCCCGTCGCAGAGCTAAGTAGCAACGGATAATTTTCACTCAGTCGCTATCTTAGCGACGGACAATTTTCCTCTGCGTCGCTATCTTAGCGACGGACATATACTCCGTCGCAAACACAGAAAAACGGGGTGACGTGGGCGGAGAAAATAGTAGCGACGGATGGTCAATGATCCGTCGCTAAGCATTCGGATTAACGACGGACATGGTCAAAGTCCGTCGCTAATATATCGTAATAGCGACGGATTCAGTCAACATCCGTCGCTAATTGATCTTTATAGCGACGGAAAAGTCAATAATCCGTCGCAAATTGCGACGGATTTTAAAAAATATCCGTCGCTAAACCTGGAGTAATGGCAGAACCATAGGCACAACCCATCATTTTGACGTGAGAAGAGTTGGACCTCTTAGTTGCCAACGCCGTCAGAGGAGTACTGGAGCAACATCAGATCGAATAAGCCGCCTCTCAAAGAGCGACCTCGACGCAGGTCAAGATCCCCAGGGTGTCTGCTTCACACAATCGAAATCGAAGATCCGTCTCACCACCAGGAGCACCCGCAATGATAGCCCCGGGGCACAGGCGAGACTCCATAGGAGAAATGGAGAAGGCACATTCCGTCGCCTCTAGCGTTTTATGGCATGAAGATGGGCAGGGGAAGAGGGAGCCTGCCAAGGTTCTCCTGAAGTCCTCATCTTCACCTTTCGCCCAAGACATTATAACGGATCTCATGCCCAAGCAGTTTCGCAGTCTGGGAATTACTGATTATGATGCGAATACAGATTCAGAAGACCACATCTGCAAGTTTGAAGATGCGACCTTGTTACACCAATACATCGATGGTGTGAAGCACCGGGTATTTCAAAACACCCTATTGGGAGCCGCCCAGAGTTGATTTCAGAGGCTGCCTCAAAACTCAATAAATTCTTTTCTGGAGTTTAAAACTGTCTTCCTACATCACATCGTCAGCAGTCGGCGATACCAAAAGACGGCACTAAACCTGTTTGCCTTGAAGCAGAAGAGTAAGGAGCCTTTGAAAGATTATATCCAACGGTTCAATCAGGTGGCGCAGGATGTGCCTAGTGTCACCTCAGAGATCCTCATCAGCGCTTTCACGTAAAGATTGTTTGAGGGAGATTTCTTTCGATCGTTGGTGAAGAAACCACCGGCCAGCTTCGATGATTTATTGGGGTGGTCGGTCAAGCATGTTAATATGGAGGAGGTGCAGTACGCCTGACAAAAAGATTCCGCCGGAGACCCTGTCCAAATTTCGGTACGATCCGAGAGGAGGGAACAACCCGCTCCTGCCCGAGAAAAGGATCCTCGCTCCGATAAGGATTATGGAACGACAAGAAGAAGTTGGTGGAGATGGTAGACACCGAAGAACCTAAACTGCCGAAGAAGTACTATAACTTTCATAGCAGTACTACTCACTCCACGGAGGAGTGTTATACTCTGAGGAAGAGGAGATCCAAGGATGCGGACGTTAAGCCACGCAAAAATTAGATCAATGCGGGGTATCGACGAAGGTCTCCTCACCGAAGCCCTTCTCCTCATCGGCAACAGCTGGGGGAGGATAGATCCAGGCGCCGATCCTAGTCGCCCTTGAAAGGAACAAGCCGGGAGATGGTGCCCCACCAGTTTGTCTCCCCAGAAAGAGATCCAAAGAAAGGTAAGGCTCCCGCTCGGGGACCCCCTCGGGCCATGTGGGAGTGATCTCGAAAGGACCGACCGGAGGATATTCACATTGGGCAAAGAAAGCCCATACCCGGAGGTTAGAAAATTGCGCCATCGGGACGGATAAGGAGAAGCGTCAGGGCCCTGTCATCTGTTGGTGCAAAGAGCATTAGTCATGAACAACCAACCTCTAGTGTTTCGATGTTTGACAATATACTAAGGTCTAGTCAAAGTGATCAAGGGTTAAGCCAAACAGGACCTGATGTTTGGTAGGGTAAACCCAAGTTTAATCAGTTTGACAAAGGGTTAGCCAAACAGAACCTGATGTTTGGCAGTGACAATATACTAAGGTATAGTCAAAGTGATCAAGAGTTAAACCAAACAGGACCTGATGTTTGGTAGGGTAAATCCATGTTTGATCAGTTTGACAAAGGGTTAAGCCAAACATGATCTGATGTTTGGCAAAGTGAATAGAACTCAGGGATGGTTGGTTTGACTAAGGGATAAGCCAAATAGGACTTGATGTTTGGTAGAATGACTAAACTCATATCTGGTCAGATAGACCAAGGACTGAGCCAAACAGGACTTGATGTTTGGCAGAGAGAAGTCTAGTTAGGATTAAGATGATTAGTAAAGAAGACATTATGAAGAAACGAAATCCTAGTAAGTGAAGCTAGGTGGAAGAAATCCTGGTGAGTGAAGCTGGGTCCTAGTGAGTGAATCTAGGTGGAAGAAATCTTGGTGAGTGAAGCAGGGTCCTAGTGAGTGAAGCTAGGTGGAAGAAGTCCTGGCTGAGAGTTGGGCACCGAAGTCTTAGTCCGGGGGACTGAGCATGAAGTCCTAGTTCGAGGAATTGGGCACGAAGTCCTGGTCGGGGATCGGGCAACGGAGTCTTTGCCAAGCGAGGACTACGGACAGAAGTAGAGACGGGTCGAGGATCAGACGTCTCGAGATCCGGGAGTCTTGGAGGCCGAGCACAAAGTCTTGGTACGAGGGACCGAGCAAAAGACTTAGCTGAGCGGGGATCGCGGACAGAAGTAGAGACGGGTCGAGGTCAGACGTCTCGAGCTCCGGGTTCTCGGAGGCTGAGCAAAAGTCCAACCAGTGGTCCCGATTGGAAAAAGGTAACTTCTCCAGGGTGGAGTAGGTGAGGACGCATTCCCTGGGAAAGGGAACAGTAGGCGTCGGTTCGACCTAGGATTTCAATTGAAATCCAAAGTCAGAACCAATCAATTAAGGCTTAAGATTATTTGTTTTGTTGTGTGTTTTATTGTCTTGCAGATACCTGGAGTTGGAGGCAAGATAGGAGAACAAAACACAAAAACCTGGGAAAAGGGGTTCCCAGGCGCCTGAATAGATTCAGGCGCCTGGGTTACCAAGCACCTGAGGCTTAATAGGCGTCTGAGTGCTATCAGGTGCCTGGGAAGGGGACTTATCCCCTGCGTCGAGTTCGCTGCTATGGATTAAGTTTTGACCGCATATGAGGCGCCTCAGAGGCTTATCAGGCGCCCAAGAAGCTGGTATAAAAAGGGGCTCAACCCCTCACTTCAGATGATCAAGTTTTCCATTCGCTCATTCATTTTGTGCAAAGTAAAAGTGCTCAAGGCAAAGCTCTGCGACAAAGGAAGCTCTAGGAGGAAGTGCGTGATGCTTCGGAGTTCTAGATTGGTCGAGATCGTCGACTTATTTGGTTTGATTTAGTTAAGTTATTTTACTGTTTATCTTTTGTACTTGTAAATTCAAACTATAAGACGAGTTTTCTATGCCTCCGGAAATTCCGGAAAGGAGACCAATAGTGGACTCACACCGAGTATATAGGACTTGGGCGTACTGAACCTGGGGAGTTGGGAATCAAGTAATTAAATCCCGTGTGTTTGCTATGTTTTATTGTCTTTATTTTATATTCCGCTGTGTACTAACACATTGATAGAAAGACAATTGAACGGACGACGAAGTTCCGTGAAAAAGTTCGAGTCGATATTCAACCCCCCCTATATTGATTGTCACCGATCCCACATCATCTCCTTCGGACCTGATGATATGGAGGATGTTGAAGTCTCTCATGAAGATGCCTTGGTAATTCTCGCCCGTATAGCCAATTATGAAGTTAAATGCATTTTCGTGAATACAAGTAGCTCCGTTAACATCCTGTACAAGGCAGCGTTGGACCAGATGCAGGTTGACGAAGATGAATTACACCCCGTCTCCACCCCACTCTTCGACTTCACCCGTTACCGAGTACAGTCGATGGGACAGATCTCATTGTCCCTGTCGCTGGGGGATGACACCTTACAGAGAATAAGGAGAACTCCTTTCATGATTGTGGATGCCCCATCGTCGTACAACGTCATTATGGGAAGACCAGCGCTCAGCTTATTCCAGGCGGTGGTCTCAATCTATCACCAAAAGATTAAATTCCCGGTGGGAGAGCAGGTGGCCGAAGTTAAAGGAGACCAATTATCCTCCCGGTGATACTACAGTGGGGAAGTTAGGACAGAATCTCGCAAGAACCTGAGAACCCAGGAAACTTTGCAAATCGACCTGGCTGATCCCCGAGCAGAGGAAGGAGCCAAAGAGGAGTGCAAGGAGGTAGAGAGTGAGGAAGTACAGATTCATCCCCAACAGGTTGGAGGAATCATAAGAATCGCAGCAGATCTTAAGCTAGAACTCAGAAGCCGATTGATCAGCTGCTTAGTGGATCATCAGGATGTGTTCGCATGGGTCACCGAATAAATCAAGGGAGTTCCTCCCGCTTTGGCCATGCATCGATTGCACATCACTCTAGGAGCTCGATCGGTAAAATAAAGATGAAGACACTTTGCCCCAGAGTGAGATCGGATAATCAGGGAGGAAGTCGCGAGGTTGTTAAAGGCCGAGCACATTAGAGAAGTCCAATTCCCGACATGGATGGCGAATGTTGTATTAATCCCTAGGCCCCCGGGTAAATGACGGGTTTGTATCAACTTTCGTGACTTAAATAAAGTCTGCCCTAAAGACTGTTACCCTTTACTTCGCATTAATCAGCTAGTAGATTCGACTTCCGGCTGTAAATTTATTTCGATGTTGGATGCATATCAGGGATACCACCAGGTTCCTGTTGCTCGAGAGGATCAAGAGAAGGTCAGCTTCATAATGGCGGATGGCAATTACTGTTACAATGTCATGTCATTTGGGTTGCGTAATACAGGAGTAACCTATCAACGGACGATGGATAAGGTGTTCCGACACCAGATTAGAAGGAATATTGAAGTTTATATGGTTGACATCTTGGTCAAGACGGAGAGGAGGAAAGACATGGTTGCCGATTTGGAGGAGACATTCGCTACCTTGAGGGCCAATGGACTAAAACTGAACCTCGCTAAATGTTTGTTTGGAGTGAAAAGTGGGTGGTTCCTCGGGTACATGGTAACGGAGTGAGGAATTGAGGCTAATTCTGAGAAAGTACAAGCTATCCTCAACATACCATCTCCCCGTAATTTCAAAGATGTACAGTAGCTTAATGGAAGGATTACAGCCCTATCCCGGTTCATATCTCGATCTACCGACAGAACTTTACCATTCTTCAAAATTTTAAGGAAAGCAGTCAAATTCGAATGGGATGACCAATGCGAGAAGGCTTTTACAAAACTAAAAGTATACCTATCTGGACTCCCCATGCTATACAAACCACTGGGAGCGAAGACACTTTTTGTCTACTTATCTGCAGTTGAACAGGCTATAGGTTCTGCGCTTATTCGCGAAGAAAACAACCCTTGGTATCCTATCTGTTTCTTTGGGCACCTCCTTAATGAAGCAGAAACACGGTATACTACTCTGGAGAAACTGGCATACACCTTAGTATTGACAGCACGAAGGCTGAGACCATACTTCTTGGCACATCCCATCGTGGTGTTCACTAACAACCCACTTGGGCGGGTTCTCACAAATCCGGAGCCCTCGGGACGATTAATCAAGTGGACGACAGAGTTGAGCGAGTACGGAATTGAATATCATCCCTGAGCAGCTATCAAGGCTCAAGCCCTGGCCGACTTTATGCTCGAGGCCGTCCCAGGACTTGAAAGTGGAGAAGTATGGAAGATTTATGTTGATGACTCATCCAATCACAAGCACAGCGGGGTTGGGGTTCTGATGATTTCTCCTAGGGGAGATGCATTACAGCTATCCATCCGACTCAACTTCCGAGCCACCAATAATGAAGCCGAGTATGAGGTAATACTAGCTGGGTTTCAAGTAGCCAAGCAGGTAGGGGCTACTCGAGTTATGTTACATTCGAACTCTTAGCTCGTGGCTCATCAATTAAAAGGAGAGTTTGAAGTTAGGAATGAGCGCCTGCAAAGGTATGTGACTATATATAAGTAACTGAAATCTTCATTTACTGAAGACATTCTGCAGAAGATAGCTCGAGCAGATAATGTTAAGGCAGACGAGCTAGCCAAATTTGCGAGTTCCCTTGCATTATGGGCATTGGAAGAGCCTAGTGCTCCAGAAGAAGCCGTAGCCCAGATCGAAGGAGAAGCTGCGGATATTGTATCACCTGACTGGAAAGAACCATATGTGGAATTCTTACGCAGTGGAACAGTGTTGGCGCGTGATAAGGAAGTTTGATTTTTCCGTCGCAGGGCTTCCAAATTCACGCTGGTTGGAGAACATCTGTATAAAAGAGCATTTGCCCGACCAATACTCAAGTGTGTTGGTCCAGGAGATGCTGAGTACATTATGCGAGAGGTTCATGAAGGCATATGTGGAAGTCATATCAGGGGAAGGTTCATGGCCAAAAAGATTATTCTAGCCGGATACTTTTGGCCCACGTTGCAAGCGGACACTACCAAATTTGTTGACGGGTGCGAAGCCTGTCAAAAGCATTAACATATTACTCACCGCCCGACTGAACTACTATGAGCCTCTATCATCTCGTGCCCCTTCGATCAGTGGGGAATGGACATTGTAGGTCCTTTCTCGATCGAACCTCAGAGAAAAAGTTCCTATTGGTACTAGTGGACTACTTCTCTAAATGGGTCGAGGCTGAGCCGCTCGCCCGTATCACGGAAGCCGCCGTAATGAAGATCCTGTGGAAAGACATAGTTTGCAGGTATGACATTCCTCATAAATTGGTATTGGATAACGACAGACAGTTTGCAGGGCGTAAACTCAGAGAGTGGTGTGAAAGGCTAGGTATTCGTCAGGCTTCACCTCAGTCGCTTATCCTCAAGGTAACAGCCAGCGGAAGTGGCCAACTGGGAAATCATTAGGGGGCTCAAGATAAAGCTGGACCATGTCGGAGGTAGTTGGGTCGAAGAACTCCCGAGTGTCTTGTGGTTGTACCGTACCACTCCCAAGGAAGGGACCGGACAGACTCCCTTCAATTTGGTCTATGGTGCAGAAGCAGTAATTCCTGTGGAAGTAGGTGATGAGTTAACCCGACGACAACACTACAACAAGGAAAATAATGATCAGGAATGACTAATCGATCTAGACCTGGTGACGAGGTGCGAGATAAAGCAGCTGCTCGACTAACTGCGTACCGCCAACGTATGCAACAAGTGTACAATCGGCGTGATCACCCGGACTTTTCAGGTTGGGGATTAGGTCTGGAAAAGAACCAAACCAGTCGACAACGCTGGAAAGCTTGAGCCTCAATGGAGTGGACCTTACATCATCATCAAAAAGTTTGCAGGAGGTAGCTATTATTTACAAGATGCTGAAGGCAAAAGGTTAGAGAGACCATGGAATGCAAGTCACCTCCAACCATATCGCACCCAGTGAGCCGAGTGAGTAGCACATGTATTTGTAAGCCTATTTGTATTTCCTTGAAGCTTGAGCAATTAAAGAAGCAGAAGAAATATCTCGCCAAGACCAAATAGAAGAGCTCAAGCTCCTACCATCTTGTGGTGTCGAGGATGCCCAAGATGTGTAGACCTGGCCGAGGCACCGAGGATGCCCGGCCGGGAGCAGCCGAAGCTCCTACCATCTGTGGTGCCAAGGATGCCCAAGATGTGTAGACTGGTTGAGGCGCCGAGGATGTCCGACCCGGAAGCAGCCCAAGCTCCTACCATCTTGTGATGTAGAGAATGTCGAAGATGTGTAGACCTGGTCGAGGCGCTGAAGATGCCCGGCCGGAAGCAGCCCAAGCTCCTACCATCTTATAGTGTCGAGGATGCCCAAGATGTGTAGACCTGACCGAGGCGCCGAGGATGCCCGGTCGGGAGCAGCCCAAGCTCCTACTGTCTTGTGGTGCCGAGGATGCCCAAGATATGTAGACCTGGCCGAGGCACCGAAGATACCCAACTGGGAGCAACCCAAGATGAGTGGACCTGGCCGAAGTTCTGGGGATGCCCAGCAGGAATCAGCCCGAGCTCTCACGGGCAACCAGGAGGACCCGATAAAGCCAGGGTTGTGGCACAGGAGGAGATCTTCGCTTAATCAGGTGAAGCCAAGACTTGTCCCTACTAGGGTAGGAGGGTAAGATGCAGTAAGTACCTGAACTAAAAAACGCTGCGGTTTCAAAGAGTTTTACAAGAACCTTATAAAAGAGACAAAGCAAAGTACAACACGTAAGATAGGTGCAAAGCAGGATGCGGAAAATAAGGTAATTGCATTCCACATATCGGTTTTACATACCTTAAGGCCTTCTAAAATGTTGTGAGTTGCAGGGGTAATTAGGTCTTTTCTTTCTATCTTGTGCCATTAGGGTTTTGCAGGCTACAAGCTATATAAGTTGTGTAATGGTCTTGTTTTAATTAATGTTTTGAAGAATTTCTTCTTATCGAACATGGTATCAGAGCAAACTTCTTCGAAACCCTAAATTTTTTTCCTATACGGCGCCGTCGTCTCTACTCTGCTTCGTCTCCTCTCTCATTCTCCTTCCCGATGCCGCAGCCCATGATCGCGATCCCTATACGGTGACATCTCATACACGCGAGCAGCGCCGATCACAGACCCCTCCTCGCGACTTCCTCCACGCGATTTTGGCCGGCGGCATCACCCTCTCGTGAAGGCTTCTTCTTCGCGGTTCTTCTTCTTCGCGGCTTGGCCGGCGACATCACCCTCTCGCGAAGGCTTCTTCTTCGTGGCTCTTCCCTCACGAAGGCATATTCTTCGCGGCTCTCCCCTTGCGATGCGCGAGCCCAGGCGTGGCGTCATTCTTCTCGGCAGGCTTCTTCTTCTCGCAAGCCATCCTCGCTGATCCTCGCTGATCACCCCGGCCACGCCGCATAGTCACCAAGCCGGAACGCCCCCTACCACCTCATGGCCTCGTCGTCACCTCACCCACACTACTGGTCATGCACTTCTTCAGTCGTGTAATCGTCCACAGGCAGCCATCTTCCTCCTCCGTTGGTCTTCAGTGATCCACCTCTTCAAACTGCAACTCTTCCTCGGCAGCCTCCCCTTTCTGTTCCTCATCACTGGCTGAAACAGATAAAGCCTCTTCCTTCTTGTGAATTTCCTTCTTGTGAATTGGTATGTCAGACAATTCCGGAGAAAGTTCTGGGATGTCTATAGATCCTTTGGCTTCTTCTAGACAGGTACAACCAATTTTCACAATGACAGGATCGGGAGGAACTGGTCTTCAGATAACCTCGAAAAAATTGACCGAGATAAATTATGCATTGTGGGCAGTTGCTGTTGAACTTTATGTAGAAGGCCATGATAGACTTGATATTCTTCACGGTACTAGAGTGAAACCAGATGAAAAAGATCCTAGCTTTCGGACTTGGAGGCGTGACAATATTCTGATAATGACTTGGATACTTAATTCTGTTAGTTCTGGCATCAAACAGGTCATTCTTCATAACAGAACAGCTGTTGATATGTGGAGGACACTGGAGCAGATGTATGGACGCAAGCATGATATGCTACGTACTTATCAGATAAGTAGTCAAATTTTTAAACTTGAGCAAGGTTCTATGTCTGTCATAAATTATTTTGCTGCTCTAAAAGGGCTATGGGATGAGTTTGACTACTACAAGATGGACAATTGGATTTCTATTGATGATCATCAGAGATATCTGAAGCTTTTGGAGAAGGACAGAATCATTAAGTTTCTTGATGGGCTTTATGCAGAGTTTGAAAGTTTAAAAGGGCAAATTCTTAGTCTTGATCCTACTCCTTCTCTAGAACAAGTCTACTACAAAATTCTGAGTGAGGAAGGCAGGAGAAGGACTATGAATAACAAAGGTAATATCTCTGCAGTAAGCACTCCAATTAGGGAGACATCTGCTTTTGTCGGTTCTTCTAACAAGCTCAAGTCTGGGGGAACAAAGGAAAAGGTGGAAAATTTTGTCGGCACTGCAAGAGAACTAATCATGATTCAGATTTTTGTTGGGAGAAATATTCAGAAAAAAAAATTGAAAAATTCAAATACAATGACAAGAAGGTTCCTAGTCGTGGAAATCTTGCTACTCAGAAATTAATGGATGGGGAGACTACTGATACCTCGGTACCTTCTAATATTGAGTTGTCATCTACTGATATTGCCAATCTTCAGCTCCTTTTAACGCGACTTCAGACTTCATCCTCTGTCTCTACCAATTCGTCTCAAGCGCACACAGGTATTCGTGGCCTGGAGTTAAGTATTGATGGGTCAAGATCTTATAGCCCCTGGGTCATTGACTCAGGAGCTACGGATCATATGACAACTCTGGCTAATTCCTTCATTTCCTACTCTTTGTCTTCTGGGTAGGATAAAGTGATCATTGCTGATGGCACCAAAGCTACTATTGCTGGCAAAGGTTCCATACAACTGGCAAACCACTTTATCCTATCCTCTGCACTTCATGTCCCCACCATTTCTCTTAACTTACTTTCTGTTAGTAGTATTACTAAACAACTCCACTGCTCAGTAACTTTTTTCTTGATCATTGTGTTTTTCAGGATCTCAAGACCAAGCAAACGATTGGGACTGGCCGTGAAGTAAGAGGTCTTTATTACTATCATCTTGGAACAACATGTGCTCTGAAGTCTACAGCCCAGTGTTCAGAGAATAAGCATCAAGAAATTCTGTTATGGCATTCTCATTTGGGGCATTTATCGTTTCGGTTATTAAAGGTCCTATTTCCTAGTCTCTTCTCGTCTATTTCTCTTGAGTCTCTTCAATGTGGAGTTTGTCAGTTATCCAAACATTGTAGAACACATTTTTCTGAGACCGTGAATAAAAGCTTGTCTCCGTTTGACCTTGTTCATTCAGATATATGGGGTCCCTCTCCTGTGCCTTCCTTGGATGGATACCGATACTTTCTCTCTTTTATTGATGATTACACCCACTATACATGGCTTTATCTTATGAAAGGTAGAGATGAAGTTCCTCGACTCATTCAACATTACTGCAGAATGGTTGGCCGCTATTTCAGCTAGATGTGAAAAATACTTTTTTGAATGGCAACCTTCACGAAGAGGTCTACATGTTACCACCTCCTGGAATTGAAACAAAAGGGAAGGTTTGCAGGTTGATAAAAGTTTTGTATGGACTTAAACAATCACCCAGAGCATGGTTTGATAGGTTCTGCAAAGCCATGACATTGTTTGGTTTTAGACAAGGGAATGCTGATCATACACTCTTTGTGAAGAGGAAAGAGGACAAAACTACCATTCTTTTGGTTTACGTTGATGATATGATAATCACAGGTGATGACGAGGTTGAAATCCAGGCTCTTAAGTCCAAGTTAATATCAAAGTTTGAAATTAAAGACCTTGGACTATTGAAGTACTTCCTTGGTATTGAAGTTGCTCGATCTCAGGAGGGAATATATATATGTCAGAGAAAATATGTGTTGGATTTGCTCAAGGAGACAGGGAAGTTGGGTTGTCGGCCAGCATCGACTTCTATAGAAGTAAGTCATGATCTTACTAGTTTTAATAGGCAAGATCTTACAAATCTGGAAAAGGGAACGTATTAAAGGTTGGTTGGAAAATTACTCTATTTGTCTATGACTAGGCCTGACATTACCTACGATGTTAGTGTAGTGAGTCAGTACATGCATGCTCCTAAAACTATCCACATGAAGGTCGTTGACAGGATTTTGAGGTACTTAAAGTCATGTCTCGGAAAAGGCTTGTTGTTTAAGGGAGGTGGTAATCTGAAGGTGGAATGTTATTCTGATGCTGATTGGGCTAGTTCTAGAGATGATAAAAGATCCACTTCTGGCTATTGCACCTTTTTAGGAGGAAACTTGGTAACTTGGAGAAGTAAGAAACAAAGTGTTTGTGCACGGTCCAGTGCGAAAGCAGAATATCGAGTCATGGCACATGATCTTGCAGAAATATTATGGTTGAATTTTTTATTAGAAGACATGGGGTTAAAGGCTGAACTACCTCTCAGGCTATACTGTGACAACAAAGCTGCAATCAATATTGCAAATAATCCAGTTCAACATGACCAGACCAAACACATCGAGATTAATCGCCACTTTATTCGGGAGAGACTTGATTCTAGAGAGTTATGTTTGCCCTATGTCAAATCTGAGGACCAACTTGCTGATATGTTTACAAAAGCTATACCCCAAGATGTGTTTAATTCTGCCCTTAGCAAGTTAAACATGTTTGATATATATGTTCAACTTAAGGGGGAGTGTTGTGAGTTGCAGGGGTAATTAGGTCTTTTCTTTCTATCTCTTGCCATTAGGGTTTTGTAGGCTACAAGGTATATAAGTTGTGTAATGGTCTTGTTTTAATTAATGTTTTGAAGAGTTTCTTTTTATCCAACATAAAAAGAAAAGAGACAATAAAGAAGGGTACTACATCTCCTTCTCCTTCGCCGAAAGCTCCTCCCAGACTTGGCCGATGCTGAGGAAGCCCAGGTTGGTCTCCGACTTCAATGCATTGGCTCGCTGAAGTTGTTGGACAGCTCCATTGAAGGTCTTCTTGACCCGCCTCAGCACTTGGCTGGCAAAATATCACCAAACTCCTCAGATTGGAGAAATTTGGCCTTGAATACCGCCTCTACCTCCCCCTGCTGAGACTCCTCTCCAGGCTTGTAATTCTTTAATTCTTCTAAGGCTTGGTCTTGAGCAGTCTTTAGTCCAGCTGCTTCGGACGATATCTGACCCCGAGCCACCAATGCCTCCTCAAGCTACTCCATGGTGGTAGAGAGGCATAACTTAGCTCGGTCGAGGTCCTCCTGTAGATCAGATACGTGAGCAGCAACAACTTGTATCACGGTTTCCTTCTTCGCCAGCTGGTCCGCCTACTCTCGGATCTGGCCATTGAGTGCCTCGATGGATGACTCTAAGAGGTGGATGTCCTCCAATAGTGTCAACTCTCGAGCTTGGAGTCGTCCCCTCTCTTGGGTTAGTTAACTCACTTCCGCAGAGAGGGTTGTTGCCCTCTTTGACAGAAGGCGTTCTCGATGGCGGGCGCTATGCAGAGAGGACTCGGAGGCCAAGAGGGGGTCCAGGCAGTGATCCACCTTGACCCATAGATCTCTGTTAACCTCCGCTTGCATTTGGCCTACCCGATGGGCCCGGAACACCTCCGCCTTCAGCTCCATCACATGTTGGTGTAGGGTTTCAGTCTCCTATTCGGGAGACATTCGCCGGCTCAAAAGAAGGTACTCGGAAGTAGCCTGACACAAGAAACAGTAAGGGTCAGAGAAGAGGTTAAAGACAATAAAAATGGATACAGGGAACTTTACCTTCAGAAGTGACTTATATAGACTGACAATCACCCCGGTCGAGGTCATCCCTCTGAGGGAAGCTAGGTGTTCCTTGGTCTGTCCCCTCATGGCCTCCCCGCTCCTTAGAGAAGGTATACCGGACGTAGCCGTAGAGCGATGAGGGGTACGAGACAGGAGGCGCGACACTAAGTAGGGTATGATAGACGGGCTGGGAGCACTGTCGTCAATATTGAAAGAAGCCTCTTCAGAAAGATGACCCTCCTATGACCGCTCCTCCAATTGTACAGGTTGAAAACCCGATGTGGTCACCTTCTCAGCTACTTGTATCCTCCGGTGCAGGCAGGCACTAGTAAACTCTGGCTCTTTCGACCTCACCCTCTTGCCTTTGGGACTGCTATGGGAGTCGGGAACTCTGGGCGAGGGAGGAAGGGAGCGGACCTCCTTGACAGATGACTCGGTCTCACATTTGGGCTTCGTCATGGCAAGTGCCGCCCTCCGGTAACATTTGGAGAGGGGAATAACATCCTCCTCTTCCTCAAGAGCCCGGGTTGAACG
The DNA here is from genome assembly GCA_024364735.1 of Boesenbergia rotunda. Lineage (NCBI taxonomy): Eukaryota > Viridiplantae > Streptophyta > Magnoliopsida > Zingiberales > Zingiberaceae > Boesenbergia > Boesenbergia rotunda. The sequence continues at coordinate 124,577 of JAGFNQ010003124.1, forward strand.
GGCTCTCCCCCTTGGGGGGGGGGGGGGCCGGAGGAGCCAAATGCTTCTAACGGGAGGTTTGCAACTCGCTCTCTTCCTCCTCCTCATTCGGAGGATGAGTCATCTTCGTTCTGCAGGGAGAGGGTCCGCTTTCTTGGTTGACACTGTTGTTTACCTAGGAACCCGAGCCGGTGGTTCCCCATCACCTCCTGCTCTAACGGAGGCAGAAGAAGGATTGACCTCTAGAGAATCAGGTAGCTTGGGGGCAGGAGGCTCTTGGCTTTGAGTTTGCTCAGAGTCTTCGGAAGGCTCGACCGTTGAGGCCGTAGGAGCTGGTGGGGGAGTGAGAGCCCTCTCATCTGCGAGCTTCCACTTGAGCAGCTTGTTCATCGCGCCGAGCAAGCATGATGGCTTCTACAACATACAAAAACTAGAACATCAGTTAGAATAGATAAATATTTAATAAAACAGTAAACTTACGGAGATTGTGGCTAAGCCTGGTGACTTTGGGGCTAATCCCAGTTCGATACAGGAGCTCTTCACATTAAACCAGAATAGGGTCATGGAACTCCATTCTAGCTAAGATGCTCCTGGCCTGCTAGTACCCCTAATCATGCTAGAAGCCGCCTAAATATGGAGGAGAGGGTAAATCTTCTCGACGGCAAATCAGATAGAAAGGACGCTCAGAAAGCTGGACAAAAAATAAACTCTCCTTCCACCCCTTATGGGAAGAAGGGAGACCACTTATAAATTTATGGCTGGGACAAGCCATAAAACTAAAAGCTCCCCTAGATGTAAGGTAGGGGAGGAAGAAGCAATGAAAGGAACGGAGAGTCAAGGGTATGCCAAACAGTTTAAATAGGATAAATGCCCCACCCATCTGAGCGAAGGCATTTGGAGCCATTTGGTGTAAGGGAACGTCGAAATACTTAGAGATGGCCATAAAAAAAGAGGGATTGAAAAACGGAGGCCGAACTCTACCTGCCCTAGGAAGAATGTGTAAAATCCTAAGGGGGGTTCTACAGGAAACTAATCGATCCTAGGAACCCTGACTTCTAACTCTGTCGGGATGTCATAGGTCTCACAAGCGGCTCTCAGGGTATTAGGTTTAACCTTTAACGAAGTGGCTTCGTACCACTCCGGATGATAAGTCCCCTCCCCTTCAGGTTTCTCCTTCTTACCCTGACCTTTCTTTCCCTTTCCTTCCTTGCCCATGACCTTGAAGAAAAGAAGAAGATGGAGGCAAATAAGACTTACATGAGAAAGAGGAGCTCTAGCAGGCAAAGGTAGGAGGCGCAAGTTCTGATAGTCGGCGGTGCAAGAAGATGGAAGGCTGCCTCCGCCTTCCATTTTTATAAGGAAGGAGCAGCTATAGTGCGAAGGAATAGATGCATGACCCGTGGATGGTGAGAGCCACAAATCTTGAGGCGTTGCAGTCCATGATAGCCATCGGTTGGTATGACCCGACTAAGCGTATCGAAGGGAAATCACGTAGAAAAGACCCTGCCACGTGGCAGCAATCCGTTCACAGGAAAACTCTCTTGTCATTAATATATCTCATGCGCCCTTAATGGGTGATGGACAGTCATCACTACAGGGCCTCGAAACTCATAAAGTCTCTTGTATTAACTCAAATGACCGCCTCGGTCCAAGGGACAAATATTTCGATTCCTAGGACCCGACAAGTTATTAAGGAAAAAGGAATGGTAATATGGGCACTGCATATACTGCGCTTCGTCTCATCATGCCACCAGCCTAATCAGTCAGCCCCACTTCCTTCGATTAGACTTAAAGGGGGGAGTTGTGATAGGGATGAATAATCGGGGAGGACACGTGGCACGAGAAAGCTACGTAACAGTGCCAACCAAGCTAAAGATCTGAGGTCAGACCGGGAGCTCGAGCTCTCAAGACTATCTCGGGAGAATGGAGGGGGGCCTAGAGGCCAGATCGGGAGCTTGGTTCCCGAGACTATCTCGGGAAAATGGAGGAAGGCCCCCGAGGCCAGACTGGGAGCTCGAGCTCCCGAGACTATCTCAGGAGAACGAGGAAGGTCCCCGAACTCAGTCCGGGAGATAAGACTCCGATACTAACTCGGAAAAGTGGAGCCCAAAGAGTAACTTCGGGATAAGAGAACAAAGTTTCAAGTACCCTCTCCTCCTTTTAGATCAGGAAATTCAGCAAGTAATTATTGCTTATAACACATAGTAATGATGACCTTAATAGTCACGGTGGTCGTTACCAGTCATCATGGAGAGAAGAACAGCTGTCAAATAACCGATGACCATGAAACGGGGGGAGGGGAGGAGGCGTTAGGTATATAAGATGCTTTGGCACCCAGGTAAAAAGGGATAAGACTTTAGAACTCGAATACTTTAGTTTCTCGTTTTCCTTCCTAGAAGAAAGATTTTTGACTTGAGCGTCGGAAAGAGTTTCACCGGAACTTCTTCCGGTATATCCCCTTTATGTTGATGTTAATTTCACAGGCGCTAATATCTTCTCTCCGTCATTATCATTCTGGATTGCGCTTTGATGATTCATAATCTTCGTCATTCATTTCTGTAACTTTCTCTCTTCCTCACAGCCTGCCCTATGCAATTCCCATAGTCCTGTTATTTCCACCTCTTTCTCGGTCAGTAGGCTTTTCGTCATCCACAAATACAGTGCCGCGAGCAAAAGAAGAAAATATTAAGATAAATGAGGAAGCTTGCGTCGTAAAAGTATAACTCAAAGCAAGAACAAATTTTTTTTTGTGATTTTAAATATCCACACAAGATGATATAAAGAAAAGAATAGATTTCAAGAGCAGATGATTACAATAAGAGAATTGGTTAAGTAAACATTAAAACCTAAATAGCAGATCCATGAACCGTGTCTAATAGTGGATCAATTTGACCAGATTAGTAATAGCAATACCAGAATAATAACATTCGAGTAAAATAATAATCTTACACTGAGAAATCGTCACCACTCACCAGGTCCCATGCGGTCACCGTCAGCTGTCGCCGCAGATAGGATCGAAAATATATATAACATAAGAATATATTGATACATAGAACCGCATTTTGCTTTTAAGGTAGAGATTTCTGATGGTCGATGAATTCAGTTTTTGTAAAGAGAAGATTACAACTCAATAACATATAATTAATGCTTTAAACATTTTTTTTATCTTGCTCACATAACACCATGAACATAATTATACATCATTAAACATGTTCCTATTGCTTTTATAAGTCTTATATCGATGCACAATCACATTGTCTATAATAGAAGCGTCTCTATATATTTTGCACGAATCCGGTGGCACATTGGGCCTTAACAAAAGGAACGATTCAGGTCACGATTCAGTGGCTTTGGGATCTGACTGAATTTAATAAAGGAACAATTGCTTCGTTGAACACGGGTTTGGAAAAGACGAAGCAGAAGCATATATCTACATTAAATATCTTCTATGGAGGCCAGTTAATCCTTGCAAAGCAAACAATATAAAGATGAGAGATCCAACACAGGCATTCACACACATCTATTGCCGCAGTAGTAGGTTTGCTAAATCGCACACATCGATTGCTTCATGATTCTAACCCCAGCGTGTCATGATCAAGACGAGCATGAAATGGTAGGGTTACTTCAGTGGTTTCAGCCCAAGAGAAGCTCGTAATCTATTAGCTTCAGCAATTTCTGGATCTGGGTGATCAGTTCCATCACTTTTCTTCTCTTTCTTATCCTTTTTCTTCTTGGGCTCCTCCCTAGGGTTGTCGTCATCCACTTGACGTCTGCGGGGGCTGACACTGCCTCGAGCACGCCTCTTCCGGTAGTCAACTTCTTCAAGATCCCTGTCTCGTCGGTCTCTGCTTCGGCTTCTTGAGCGGCTCCTACGCCTTCCACGGTCCCTATCTCTTCTTTCTCGGTCACGGCCTTCCCTTTCCCGTTCACGATCTCTGTCACGACCATAGTCCTTGTCGTCTCTTGCTCGGTGACGGTCTCGGTCCCTTTCTCTATCTCTATCTCTATCTCTATCACGGTCTCTTTCACGATCACGATCTCTTTCACGTCCTCTACCATAATCCCGATCGTAATCCCTGTCCCTGTTGAAAAATTTGATATCATGTATTATACTTGTGAACATAAAATAACCCAGAATAAACAAAACTACTGTCTTATACTGTCCATAAGTACCAGGCCTATATTGTAAAAAAATATTGTAAAACAGCTCTAAGATCATGTAAGAGTAACAATTATCCTATCAGAAGAAGCTTTATAGAAAGTATGAATGTAACGACGATCATTTTAGAACTAAACTACACGGTTTAATAGTAGTGGAGACAATAAAATAACTAGATTATAAATAAAGACTGGTTAGTCATAATAACAATAATGATAATATTCTCAATAGCAAATCTAGATTAGGTAATTAGGCTTTACCAAATATTAGTTCGACTGGCTAACACAGGCAAGGATTGCACAAACTTACATTTCTATGAAACAAAATTTTGCACTGGGCGTGAATATTCAGCACAGAAGGTGCTTTTCGTGAGATCAACCAAGTGGCTATCACAGAGACTTATGCATCCACCACCACCGTGTCGGTGGTTGATACATTGTACAAACAAATTCTGAAGAGAAGCTAAATAAAAAATGCACAAGAGAGCAACACTGTTTTCCCTGTTCTGTAATCTGTGATTCCTGTGAAAGGGTTCAAGAAAGTAAAAAAAAAACAATTCTAGCCCAAGAATATATCATATTGACCTAAACAAACAAAGAGTTAACAGACGATTTAATCTTGCAACATGAAAGGGGAATAACTTTCCGAAAAGTTCTGATTTACATACTTGTTTGACCCATCATACTTCTCACTGCACACTATCAGTGCAGAGAAACCTGGCAGAGTCATTACAAATCACTTTAGGAAGCATCTTGTCCTGGCAATGGCTCTGAATCTAAAAGCCATGACAGTAAATCAATGGCACTGAAGTGTAGTGCCATGATATTTGATTAGTTGAGCAAGAAATGCAAGATGGAAGCTTCCACCGCCATTGAAAGAATTGTCTTCCAAGAGATAAAGAAAGGGGGAAAAACATAGGTCACAAAAAGAGTCTCTTTATTCACTCGATGCATTTAGTAAATGGAAGCCGATGCTCAGTTAAAAGTGAAATTCAACTTTCACATTTCAACCATTATCTAGTTTACCAAATAAACTGTAATTAAATAGTAGATCATAGGTTATCATGGAAGGCTTATTCACTCATCTAAACCAATATGAATAGAAAATATAATCTATAACATAACAAGTTTCAGCAAACACTACATCAAAATTGAAAGGAATTACAGTGAAATGTCGCAAAAAATTGCAAGAGAATTTCAATCAAGAGCATATATATGAATAAAGCTGCCACCTCCATACACCAAAAATAATCAAGAATTGAGATACAGCAGAAAATATTATGCAGTAAAGAGTACCTATGTTGTCTGTCACGTTTTCTATCTCTGTCCCTCTCCCGTGTAGGACTACGTCCACGATAATAACTCTGTCAGAAACCACAGCAAAAGAATGAGGAAAATCAGAGATATGATATGAATCACTAAAAATTTAAAAAAAAACAGCTCGTGCAATGCTTGCCTTTTCATGGACACCATTCTCTACAGGCTCCATAGCCTGATCCTCTTCCTCTTTTTCTTCTTCCTCTTCAAAATCATCTTCTAGTGCACTTCTTCTAGGTTCAAGCAAGCCACATGCTTCAAGAGTCCATCTGAATGTCATATTCACAGAGCAAGACATTAACAGATAGATATGGTCATTACAAATTACATAGAGAGAGAGAGAGAGAGAGAGAGAGAGATGGTATTGAAGAAAATGCAGCTGAAACATGCAAGACTCAAAGATCCTATGTGCAGATTATATTCAAATATTTTCCAGTAAATAATTTTCAGATTCAACATAAAAAACATGGTGGTTGGTTATTTATTTTTTCCATCTAAATAACACCATTATAGTAAGTACCTAAAGAGAGAAAATGAAAGCGTTAGATGACAGCAAAAACCCATCAAATCACCAATTTTATGTTCTCAGAAAGCACAAATCTTCCATCAAATAGATATTCTCAAGATTAATAACAAAGAAAATAAGGTAGCACTATTGTAAATCGTCAATCCACCATCTGCACAAAAAGCTTCAATTGCTTCAGAAGCACAGTGACAGGATTGGAACCTGGCAGTATAGATAAATTCAAAATAAATTCTGACAGATAAAACCTATACTGATGAAAATTTCCAAAAAAGATGGATATGGACAGTTAACCCATATGCATTACAATCATAGAAAAGAATAGCCAAACACACACACACAAAGAATTTTATCAGAAAAATACTTACTACGAGTCTTATTCTTGTGACTATGATAACCTTTTACGAAAAAAACTAAGTACTTTGAACAGAAGAATGGAACCATTGGAAAATATGGTTCAAGTAACTGAAATGATGACCACAGAAGGAGCTATATATCCATCCTTCTGTTTCAAGATTGATATTGTTAACATGACTCGTGGAAGGAAATTAACTTATAGATGTAGATCTCCCATTTATTTAATAGGTTAATAAGACTGCTTTGGGATCAGAATGCATGTCAAATAGCTAAGTTTTAGGTAAATTAAACTAGCAATTATTAAATCATTAAAATTGAAAACACAATGAACTAGTCTGTGAATTAACCTTTTCTGAACACGAGGGAGGGCAACGTCGCAGGAGTAATCCTTCGTAAGGAGCTCATCAATGACTTCGTCCACATGAGTCAAGGAAAACCCTGAAACCAGACGTCAATGAATAGAAATATAAGCATCGTATAACCCATCATCAGATCTAAACAGCAAGCTCATTTAAAACAATCAAATTTAATTTTTTTAGCTAAAAGGCTCTTACTTCCATCGGGTGACTTCATTCTAAGTTTTCTATAATCGTTATAGAGGGGCTCCAAATAGCGATACACATCCGTGACGGTGCCTGTGAGCCGCATGTAGAAAGCCCCGAGAATTCGAACATACCTAACCAAACAATCCAAGTAAAGACAGAATCTAGAGAGGCGGGCACAAAGAGGAAACAACCTAAAGAATCAGGGTGTGCGGGTCGATTACTTGTATTCGTCGTTCTTGATGAACTCGACGACGATCTCCTTGTCGGGCTGGATCTGAAGCATCTTCAGGATGAGGCACATGAAGGGGGTTGGCTTCCGGCTACCACCGAAGGTGCCGCCGAGGTGGTCGAGCTCCATGGCCTTGTCGACGAGCGTCTCCGCGGTGAGGCCGAAGCACTGTTCCTTCCAGTAGGTGTGCTGGTAGATCTTGGAGCGAAGGATCTTCTCCACCAGGTTTTGGGGGTTCGTCCCGTGGATGCTCTTCGCCGCCGGATCCGTTCGGTTCGCCATCGCGGCGCCCCTTTCGCTTCCCCAAACCCAAGCCCTAGTCCAGGAAAGGGCAATTAATATAATGCACGTTCCCCAAAATACCCCTCTATTCATTATTCAAATCAAAGCATTAAGGTGTGATACGGCGGGAAAAAAAAATATTAGAGCGTATAGCAGGTGAATTTGGGATGATAAATTTAATCTCACGGAAGTTTCACATCGATTATCAAGATAAATTAGTATAGCACGTGAATCTGGGATGATCAATTTAATCCCACGGAAGTTTCACATCGATTATCAGGATAAATTAGAAAGTGCTTACGATGGACGATTTAGAAGTTCAACGTGTCAAGATTCGCTCCCCAAGAAAAATTCGCACAAGATACACAGTAGTTAAGGATCGAATCGTGAAGGTGTGAAATAATGATTATTCACTTTACCGTTGTACCATAATCTCAGGGTTGAAATTGTCTGAATAAAATTTTTATAGTCGCCCTACCGTTCTACTACCGTTGTCAGTCGATTTGGTTTTTTAAAAATAATTGATCGATTCGATTGGTTAATTTTTTTTTAAATTTATTTAATTTTTTATTTATTGGATTCGGTTGATTTAATTTTAATTAAATACTTAATCTCGAACTTTACCATAATAATTTTACATTTAGGCTACGTTTGGTAGGGAGTAATGTAATCCGGTCTGTAATGTAATCAAGTTTGTAATGTAATGTAATGTAATCTTGATTACATTGTTATGTTTGGTAATGAGTTGTATGTAATCTTTCATAACCATTACAAGTTGGATTCTTTTGTTTGGTGAGGGGCAATCCATCCTGTAATGTAATCAAAATTGACGACCGACGACCGTCGCCGAGCGGCCGGTGACCATTGACCGGTCGCCGGCCGGCGGCGGTCGCTGGCAGCCGACGGCCCGCGGTGGTCGCCTGCGGCCGGCGATCGGCCGGCCGGCGGTGGTCACTGACGGCCGACATGCGTTGGTCGCCGGCGGCCGACCGGCGGTGGTCGCCGGCGGCCAGCAGGCGGCGACCAACGACTGTCACTGCCCGACCGACGATTGTCGCCACCCGACCGACGACTTTACAAGCTGTAATGTACTCCAGATTACGGAGGTTTTGGTTTGTAATCCAGATTATAAATCATCAACCTCTTTTGTAATCGTGATTACATTACATTACAATCTTAAAATGATTCCAAACAAAAAAATTTAACTTATAATCTAATCTCGATTATATTATAAGGTAGGTTACACACTATCAAAGGCAGCCTTAGGTCTCAACTATTTTCGTATAAAACTCCTATGTTGATTTCGAACATCTCATCTCACACAGTGAATTTTATAATTATTTATAAAAGATAAATTAAAAAATTAAGTAAAGTATGAGGGATTATTTTTTTTAATGTTTTATTACGAATAGACTATGGTTCATTTCTACCCATTTATCCTCGGGTGAATAACTCAATTATATCCTGAAAATAATTGTCTCTGGCTACAATGCAACTAGGACGTAGATATAATTTTTAAAGTTTGATTGTAAACTATGGCATATGATAAAATAATTAATTATAATAGATGATTAATTTAATTTGAATCATGATTTATTTTTTTTATTAATTTTAGAACGAATTGATTAAGCGCTGAGATAAATAAATTATTTTTTATCATCTTAAATAAGAAAATTTAAGATATTTAATACGACTGCAATGTCAAGATACGAACTCATAAACAATTCTTAGCTTTTATATTAATGCACTGTTTTATATTTACACATTTAGTTTTATATTAATCCACCTCAAATAGCACAACATCTAAATTCATATGGATACTCTTTAAAAAGCAAGTAACGATAGGGAGAATGAATTTGGGAGAATGAATGGGAGAGTGAATGACGTGGCAATTATTATATACACGTCCGATCATCGATCGGACACCACCGACGACCTTTGATCACCGTCCTGAATCAAACTATGTCCTAAGAAGATCGGTGAACTCATCGGGAATCGCCGCAATTATGATCTCGTCGCATTCACCGTCAATCCGGCGAGATCTTAATTACTGACGACCCTGCCGAGTTCACCATATTCTTAGGATATAGTTTGATTCAGGACGATAATCAGAGGTCATCGATGGTGTCCGATCGACGAACGAATATATACACATTAGCTACACGTCATTCACTCTCTCATTCACTCTCTCAAATTCACTCTCCCAATTTTTACTCAAATTTTAATTCTATATTGATGTTCTTGGAGAAGCATACCTTTCAATTATATGTTGATGTTTCTGATGTAGCACAACAAAAATTATATTGATATATTAATAGATCTACAATTTAAAATATAAAAATCTAAGATTTATTAATAGTCCTTAAGAATATTGACCTAAGATATAAATTTTATCAATGTTTCTGAAAATATTGATTTACTATCTAACATATATCATTATAAGATACATTAATATTTTTAAAAAATATTGAAATATATATTCGTTTTAATCATATTATGTCATGTTTATTTAGTATTTGTTCCCTTTTAATTTTTGTTGATATAATATTTGTGTGTACACAAATATTTGATTGCTTCGTAATTATGACAACATAACTCGTATTATGACATACTTGTTTAATCATTTTTTTTAAATTTTTGTTGCTATAATACTTTGTTATGTACACAAATATTTGATTGCTTCAAATAGTAACACATTTTTGTTCTATAAATGGTACTTATGGAATTGAGCATCCTGTGATTGGCACATGGACTAAAAAAGTTATGTGGCAAGATATATCGAGCCTGGACGACTCTTTTTACGTGGCGCCGGAGGCCCTCTCGGGAAGGTAGATTCCCGAGAACACCACGAACAGGCTTACCTTGGAGATCGACCCGGGAAGGCGCACGCCCGAGATCACCTCGGGAGGTCAGGTCCCCGAGACCACCTCGGGAAGGTAAACGCCCGAGACCCTCTTGGCCAAAAGACTCCGAGAACACCTCGAGGTAGCGGAGCCCAAGGAGCACTCGACCTCAAGTAACGGCCCCCCTTTCTTCGGATCTATGGATAATCATCACCTATAATCACGGGATGATCATGACCCATAATATACGACCATTAACGCCTTCATTATCGCAATGGTCTATATTTCATTACGACGACGGCCGTTACAAGGGTTATCCAGTAACCGAAGATCGAGGGGACGTGGCGAAGATAGTGGAGTCATGTATGACTGCCGCTTCAGGTATAAAAGGTACTTCAACCCCTCCGGTAAAGGGGTTACACACTCTTTGACTTAAGCATCTTCTCCTTGCTTTCTTCCATCTCCTATACTGAGACACTGAGTTGAGCATTGGAGTGGGATCCGCCGAACAACCTCCGGCGTGTTCCTATTAACGCTCGTGTTAATCTCGCAGGGTGAGAGTTCTTCCTCTAGTAGCAGCATTCGCATGGACTGAACCTTGGTGATTGACCGTCGACGTCGTCGATCCTTCCGAAACAATACTATTCTAATTATTTTCTTAATTTGCTTTTACATATAGGTTGCTATGCCAAATATTACAAAACTTTAATTTGAAGCACTTGCCTAATCGGAAAAATTATTTGTCGTAGATTTTAGATGTCAAGATTCATCTTGTCACTGAGAGCTTGGGAGATACAATAAAAGAAGGAAATAACGAATCTTGCAAGATCATATAAAAATACTTAGGAAGTGTTTGATTTATTTTGTTTTTTATTTTTAATTTTTTTTAAAAAATTATATTTTCTTATTTTTTAGAAATGATTTTATTTCATTCTCTAATTTTTTAGAAAATATTATATCTTTTTTAGACAAAAAGTTTGAAAAATACAAATCAAACATATTTTTTTAAAAATCATATTTTTTTATGAAAAATGAAAATGAAAAATAAACGTATTAAACACAACATTATTTTCCTTTGTTTCCATCTTGATGATGGATTGAAAGTTGAGTGTCTCACTATAAAAGAACCACAAAAACTTTGAAAAAAATTGAAAGAAAGGTTTAACTTTCAGAGAACTATAGTTCTCCCAAAAGCTCGTTATGAATGGATGTATCTTCACCTGCAAGATTTTAAATTTCTAAGTGATTGTAACTCAGCATTATTCAAGATTAGCTTCACACTCACATTTTGCGGAGTGAAAATTATTGATCAAGATTTATTAGGAAAAATATTCTCCACTTTTTATACCTCGAATATGCACCTACAACAACAATATCATTAGCATGAATTTAAAAAATATTCTAAACAAAATAATGAGTTACTCATAAAAAATCATCAATTGTGTCCAATTGGATCTACATCATTTCCTGAAGCAAATGAAGTATCATTCCTCGAAGTGAATGCTAACTCATCTTAAAATCATAAAATTAGGATAAGTCATGGGCATGGTCAAAGGAAAAATTATCATCAACAAAATGATAAAAGACTTAAAACAAGCAACTAGTAGTAGAAATCTAACAATGAAGAAATAAAGGGAAAAAACTCAAAAGAATATGAAGATAATTAAGTATTTTAAATGTTGGATGGAGGAGCATTGATCTCGTACATGTCGTACAATAAGGCATTTTGTGGATCTATACTAAAATTCGATCATAGAAAAAGAAAAAAATAGAGACGATTTTTGTTGATGATTTTGATCCAGTTGACATAACTCATTTGGACGTCTTCTAATTTCTTTGCTTGGCTAGATGACAATATTGATTATTGGATTGGTGGTGGTGTGTTATACAATATGGAATAGTTGTATTTTCACTTCAATATTTTTTCTTTTCCTAGTTTAATTTTGATTTAAGTTATAGGTGAAGTCTCTAGACGCATGGAATGATTGTCTTTCAGACAATTGTAGTGTATTTTCTTTTTCAAAATTTTATTTTCTTTTAAGTTGTCATCGAGAGTTACTATTTTGGATCTTCATTTAATAAAGTATTTTATTTATAAATCTGGCAAGAAATTATATTAGAATTATAACTCTTTTACTTATACATTTACTTTTTAAGATTAATGATGGAATATCAAGACAAATGTCTAGCAAATAACACTACAAGAATATCTTCAACTAGCTATGGAATTAGCAGCGGAATCTAAATCTATCACTATATAATAAGATTTTAGCAACTGAATAAGATATTCATTAGTGAAATATCGAGTGAATTCTAATTCAGTATGTGAATTCAGATTTATTGACTGAATTAAGATTCGGTTATGCTGACTAAATCCAAATTCAGTTGAATTTTTCAAACTGAATGAAGATTTAGTCAGTAACTTACTGACTGAATTAAGTTTCATCGAAAAAATACCGACTAAATTTTAATTCAATTGGTATTTTGTCAATGGATTTCTGAATCAGCTAGTGAATTTGACCTAATTTCCCCTCCTCGCAATTTAATTAGATTTATCGACTGAATTCTAATTCAGTTGGTTTTTATCTACTGAATTTGGATTCAATTAGTGATGATGGGGTTGAATAGCCCGTGGTAGGCACGTGGGATGAAGAAGTCGCGAGGCATGACACGATGGGTCAAAGTGACCCTCCTTTCCTGGTCTCAGGACCCCCCTCCGGGGGCACGCCCCAGAAGGTCAGCTAGGAGACTCCTCCCGGGATCACCCCGGGGGCTGAGTCCCGAGAGCACCTCGGGAGTTATAGCGCTCACTCGAGCCAGAAGACCCCTCTCGGGATCACCCGGAGGGGAGGGGGCCCTAAAGCCCCTCGGGAATTATAACGCCTGAACTCACCCGGGTTAGAAGGCCCCGAGCTCACCTTGGGATAGAAGGCCCCAAGCTCACCTCAGAGTAGCGGAGCCCAAGTTAGCTGCGACCTCAAGCAACAGTCCTCCTCCCCCCTTTTTTTAACGGACCTATGGATAAGTCTCCCCATCGTAAGGAGTCATCATGACCCTTAAATATCACAACGGGCCGAAGAATAGTAACGGCGCAGACCGTTTCAAAGGCTAGGCAGTAATCGCCGAAAGAAGGGGAGGACATGGCATAAATCACGGAGACATGGCACGAGACGAGGGAATGCGCCAAGTCTACCGTCATGAGTATAAAAGGTAGTTCAACCCCTCCGGTAAAGGGGTTACGCTCTCTCAACCCTACATACATTTTCCTTTCTTGCTGCCTTTACTCTCCATCAATCCACTAACTTGAGCGTTGGAGTGGACTTCGCCGGACCCCTTCCGGCGTGTCCCCTAACGCTCGTGTTAATCTTGCAGGGCACGGAGTTCCTCCCTCCCTAGCGACTTCCACGTGGGCAGACCCCCAGTGATTGGACATCGTCGTTGACTCCTTCCGGAACAAGTGAATTTGACCTAATTTTCCCAACCTGACCCCTTCCAATTTAATAAAATTTACCGACGGAATTCTAATTCAGTAAGTATAAGTTGCCCTAATTTCCCCAACCTTACCCCCCCTTCTCCTCGCATTTTCCCTAGCTGCAACTTCTTTAGCGAGACTTCTCGCTGACGCATCTTCTCTTCGTCTCCTCTCCCACTCCAATAAGCATCTCTGGCTCTAGCTTTGTTGGCTTGATCACGGCTAGTTCGCTCCCTTGGCTGACTTACTCGTGACCCCTTCACCGACTTGTTTAGGTTGTAAACAATGCATGTTGTAGAGTAAAATTCAATTGTTTAATTTTATTGCACGTATTGGGTTTCAATGCTTTAGGATAAGCTTAATTTAAACTGTGAATGCTTAGTTTTGTACTTGTTTTGGTAAAGTTGGAAATTTTGTTGTCATTACGATATAATGTACATGAATAAATTTTGGATGTATAATAGATTAGAAAATAAATGTATTCGAGATGAATATTCTACTGTAGTTGAAGAGTTTGTGAATTGTCCTAAGAGCCATCCAGAATGTATGAATAGTACCGGGTTACGTTATCCTTGTAATCATTTTAAATGTAGAAATAATGCTTTCTATGATGAGGACATAGTGAAAGTACATCTTTGTAAAAAAAAGGAATTATTCCAAATTACTACAACTGGTACTGTCACATAAAGCCTTATTTTTCTGATCAAATTGGAACTTCGGTTGCTTCTTCATCTAACACAACTACTCTAGGGGAACATCATATACTAGCAATGCAATGTAATCAATGGTCCATGACGTAATGAATGTAGTTGATCATTCCAATAAAAATAAAATATCAACATCTAAAGTTCAACAACTATATGATATGTTAAAGGCTAGTGAAAGAGAAGTATGAGACGACGTTCCATCTGGTCATTTCCAACTATTAGCTACTACAATCATTGAACATTAAGACAGAACATCATTTCTTAGAACGATATTATAATGACATTTGTCAATTGATGTCAAAATTATTCTCTGTTGATCACCTAATGACTGATTGTTTCTATAGTACAAAAAAAATTGTGAGGAATTTAGGGTAGCCTATAGAGAAGATTGATTGTTGCATTAATAACTGCATGATATTTTGGAATGAAAATAGTAAAGTAATTAAATGTAGAATATGTAGTCACTCTCATTAATTATAAGCATGGTAGTCACATATCAGGGAAGAAGATGAAAAATATTGTATGAAAAGTTATGTATTACTTTTCATTAATTTCTAGAATTCAATGCTTGCATGCATCTGCTCCAACAACATGTCATATGAGGTGGCATCATGAGCATATGTGTGAAAGAGGTAAAATGTGTCATCCTTGTGACTCCCCTATATGGAAACATCTTGATATAATATTTTCTTTTTTTGCAATGGAACCACGTAATGTGAGACTGACACTTTCTACAGATGAATTTTACCCATTTAGTCAGTCGGGACAACAATACTCATCTTGGCCAGTTATATTAGCACAGTACAACTTACCACCATCGATGTACATAAAAGACGAATTCATGTTCCTTACTGTACTTATTCTATTCCCAACGAATCCGAAAGAGAAGATAGATGCTTTCTTGTAATCTCTAACTATCAAACTAAATGAATTATGGAATGTAGGCTCAGAGACTTATGATGTTAAAATAAACTAATTTTACATTGCATGTTGCATTATTATGGATGATTAGTGATTTTTCAGCATATTCAATGTTGTCGGGTTGGAGCATGACTGATAAATTAACATGCCTACATTGTATGACAGAGTCTGATTCATTTTCATTACCTTGCAATGGGAAGGTATCTTTGTTTGACAGTCGCCACAAATTTTTACAAGTTGAACACTTTTTCAGGTGAAATAAGAAATTTTTCATTAAGAATGTTGTAGTCAGAAAACTTCTTCCAATAATCGAGTTAGGTGAAAAAAACATTGACTAAATAGATAGCTATGAATTCCTACCAGTATCTCAGACTAAATCTAATAAGATAAATAAATACATTGTTAGGCAGTGCAAGTATGGTTGGAAGAAAAGAAGTATTTTCTAGGAGCTGCTAATTAGAACTATCTACTCATTCGACATAATTTAGATGTGATGCATGTTGAGAAAAATTTCTTCGATAATATCTTCAACACCGTGATTAATGTGTCTGGAAGAACTAAAAATACTACAAAGGCATGCGAGAAATTAAAAAAAACTAGCCAGTAGACCAGAGTTGTATCAGGATCAAACAACCAATAAATTTTCAAAGATTTGTTATACATTGAACAAAAATAGTAAGCAAACTTTATTTAGTTGGTTGAAATAAATCAAATTTTTAGATGATTATGCTTCGAATCTGGCTCGATGGGTGAATATAAACAGATTAAAGATTTTTGGAATAAAGAGTCATGATTATTATGTATTCATGCACAAACTTATTCCAGTAGTTTTTCACTTACTTTCTCAAAATGTTTGGCAAGCACTCATAGAATTGAGTATATTTTTCAGAGATTTGATGGCAAGGTGTACTATGACGACTAATATGCTTCGGTTAAAAACAGGCATTCCTCTTTGTTGGGGCAATCTATGGTCCGGAGTGACCATGTGTTTTGATGTTTGGGCAAAGGGTTTAAGTTAGGTTTACCCTTGTATTCTAATATGTGTATGTGAGTGTGCAGGTTTGCTGGTTACACATTGATTTAGCTGGACGACTTCGGGTACGGTGAAGAGTGGCATGGAGGCAAGCCATGGGCTTGTGTGCACCCGAGGGATCATGGATAGCAAGGACGATGAGCCGAGGGGTGCGGACTTCGAGGCATGCGTGAAGGATGATGTGGAGGTAAGCCGAGGGCTTGCGTGCGCATCTGAGGGACGGGAGCCAAAGATGAAGAGGGCGCGAAGGCAACAGTCGACGCTGCTGGTAAAGAGTCAGCTGAGTCACGAGGCTACGAGTGCTGAGGGAATGTACTCGGGGAAATCCTAGGGGTTGAGTGCAGAGAGAATTGTACCCGGGAAGGAAACCTAGGTAGGGCAGTCGTCTGGCGTCTAGGCAGTCGACTGGTAAACCTCATAGTAACATCAGTCGACTGGCCTTGGGGCAGTCGACTGGTAAGACTAGAAATTCGAACGTTGGGCTTGCAACGGTCGAGTTTGAGTGGGGGCAGTCGATTGGTAGCGGGTTTTTTTAGCCAAGAGACCTATTTAAAGGGGCTCAGTTTTGGCTGGGATTCCTTGACGAAATAAGCTTGGTTAGAGCTCATTAGTAGTCTTTAGTGCTCAGAAGTGTGTCCGAGTTTGTGGCGAGGTTTCTCCACCCACAAAGAGCTACACGAGCTAGCCGGAGGGCATCCGGAGAGTGATGCACCGAAGGATCGAGGGATCGTCCACCTTACAGACTGTCGTGGAGTAGGAGCGTCATCTCCGAACCACTGTAAATAAGTTTGCGTTAGCGTTGTTTGTTATTGTTATATGTTATTCCGCTTGCATTTGCTAACGTGATAGGTAGAAATCGAAGAAAGTTGCTATTCACCCCCTCTAGCTTGCCAAACACGATCTAACAAGTGGTATCAGAGCGAAGGTCCGCTCTCGTTGGAATAACCGCCAAAAGAGCACAAGCTAGAGGAGAGAATGATGGAAGACAAGTTGGGTGACGACATCAACACTCCACCTACGTATGATCATGAAGATATCAACTATTGGAGGGCAAGGATGAAGACTTGGTTTGGAATGGAGTGGAAATGCATAATGGTGCTAGAAGAGCCCTTCGAAATTCCAAAGGATAAGCACGGGAAGAAGCTTCGACCTAGATATTGGACCAAGGAGCAACAAGTCCAATCTAAGGCAAATGAGAAGGTAATTAGTATATTAATTGGTATTTTGCCTAAAAATGTGTTGAGTGGTGTAGGTAAATACGAAAACACATATAGCTATGGAACAAGATGGGAGAATATCATGAAAACCCTACCCGAGCTCAAATGGTGGAAGAGCCAAATGAGATAAGCCTAATGGTCCAAGAAAAGGAAAAGGAAAAAGAATTGTCAACCTTATCAAGTGAAGTGACACATGTTAGTGATATAAGAGAAGTGTCTTAAGGCAATCGCCTTATGATTGTAATCATTTATTTTAATAAATGAATATTCGCTATTTGAGTATACATGTTTGTGTATTTGATTGAGATCTTAAAGTCATTTACTGAATGCCCGCAATACAATTCACAGCATGAGAGAATTTGTGATGAATTCACAACTAGTGGTTATCTCTACATGTGCAATTGTGAAGTATTGAAATTGTCCCTAGTCGATGAATTGATAAATACGGACACTATCAATTCTGTTGAGACTAGCATGGGTTATTCTCTAATCAGCTGATTCTCACTGGCTAGTGACATTGAGATGTCCGGAGATAAACATGAATGCTAGTTAAGGGAACTAGTTCATTGGAGTGACTGGCTGTAAAACTTCATATGGTAGTCTACATATAAATATGTCAGTGAAGTTCTTACTGCAGCTTAAGTGCGATGTTCCTTTGACTTGCGGTGTTCAAGTCATCTTGGTCATGGAGACTTATACTTTGACATCTTAAGCAAGCATCTCCAAGGAGGTGTGGACCCAGGATGATTGGGTATAAGCCGAAGTGCTCGAAGATGTTTGAACAACCTACAAAGGATTCACCACTCCGTGCGAGGAGATGTATACCCGAGGCCTATCGTTGGATTGTTACTCGAAACCTCTGGCCAGAGCATGACATGTTCAGAGTATGAATCTCTTAAATACATGAGAGTAATTAGAATCCGTAGGACGAGAAAACGTTACTTGGGCTAGGTGTGACGTAGTCAGCCTAGTGGGGACTGACACACATAGACCATGTCTTGAACCAAGTGGGTATAAGATGGTGAAGGGAATGGGGCACGATTCATTATAGCTGTTGAAGGGTTTCAGAATTGTTTCTGAGGTCAACCGTTGATCTTTCGATTAATTGGGGATCATGATGTACTACTAGGTGTCACTCATGATCGTTCTATAATTGATTAATTATAGACGGCCAACATAAATCGAAAGCCTATTTAGTCACACGCACTATGAGTAATCCGAGGGATTTAAAACGAGTTGAAAATTAGATTTTCCAATCAAGAGAGATTAAGTTTGGTAGAGCCAAACGATAAGTCGAATCTTAATTTTTCAGAGACGCATCGGAAGCGTAAAATGGCTAAGTCTTTTGAAGACTTAATAGATGAATTAAATAAGTTTAATTCATTGGGGCTTGGCTTGGATGGGCCGGCCAAAGAGGGCCTCCATCCTCTTTGCTTGGCCGGCCACAACAAAGGGAGAGAACCAAGTTTTTGGTTCAATTTATAAAATAAACCAAGTGTGGGTTGTTTTAAAAATTATGGATGATATAAATTTTTTATATAATAAACCAATGTTTGGTTTATTTTTCATGAAAATTAAAATGAACCATAGATTGGTTTATTTTATAAAATCAATCATGGATTGATTTACCATGATAAGGAAATTTATTCCATAAGAGAGAAGAGACTTGATTGATTTTTATCATGAATTAAAATATGATTTTAACCATGATATAAAATCAAACTTGGCATGATGGAATAAGTTATTCCATATTTGAGAGGCTTGATGGTTGAGAGGCCACTATATAAAGAACCCAAGGTAAGGCTTGGGTGTGAATCATAGAGATGAAGGCATAGGCTCTCTCCCTCTCTTTCTCTCATTCTCTTCTCCCCTTCTTGTCGTGTGCCAACCAGCCCCAAGAAGGAGCACCAGCCGACCATCCTTTTGTGGTTAGTCTTCCGACTTCTCTCTTGATTTTTCTCGTCGCGTTCTCGGAGAATCTAGTAGTTCTCGAGAACACGAAACTCATGGCTTTGCAAAGTCATCCCGAAGATACTCGACGTGGACGCGAATAGAGGCGGAGCTTCCAAGGGATGCTTACGGTTGGATCTCATCCCTTCCTTCGAGTTACGTGAGGTAATATGTAAATTAGTTTACGTTTCTGTAAAAATTTTAAATATATGATCATGTCTACACAAGATAAAATTGCATGCTTAGATGTGTGGTTAAATGATTTAGAGAAATTATTTATGCTAAACCTTCCGCTGCACGTAATTAATTTTAAAATTACGAACCCGCATCCATGTCAGCATGCACCCGGACCCAACAGCACAATCAAGTGAAAGATCATCCACTTCATCAAGAGAAGATGAAGAAGTATCCGTCTCAAGAATTGAGGGGGAGGAGAGATCCCCATCAATACCGGAGCAAGAAGAGGCTCCTACCTCCGCCAAAGCAAGGACCAAAGACCACATCATTTGCTTTGGGTGCAATGAAAAGGGACACTACAAGGATAAATGTCCAAAGGGTAAGAAAAAGGAGGTAAACCCCTAAACCCATTTCAATTTCTTCTAAATCTAACATGGATTGTAGGAATGAGAAAATCCAAAAGAAAAGGGAGAAAATTAGATGTTTCACGTGTGGTGAGCTAGGATACTACCACACGAAATGCCCAAGGAGTGGAAAGCTCAAGAAAATGGAGCATTTAAGAAGATGGTAAAAAGGAAAAAAGAAGAGGAGATCACATCAAGGGGGAGCTACAAGGGTAAGGGAGGTAATCCTAACTTTAAATTGAAATGCAATTCATACTGAAGTTTCTCCATGCATGTTAGAAATAATGAACAATGCTTGCTTGTGCATAATCATGGATTTAAATATCATGATAGGAGTACAGTTAGTATTGTAGATCAAAAACCTAGAAAAACCATGCATCATGATAAACCCAAGACCTATGTACTTAAGGATCAAGGCATGAATCCCAAGAAGGGGAGACATATACCTAGGAAGACGGGTAGATCTAGGAATGCCCAAGGTGGACATGTAGATTCTAGGGTTAAAGGCCTAGAAAGGGAAAATCAAACTTTAAGAGAAAAGCTTGAGAGGTTAGAGAAACCCCTAGATAGACTCATTGTTGGATCTAAGGGTTTAGATATGATGTTGGGTGGTCTAAAACCTAACAATGATAGATCGGAGTTGGGATACCGATCTAAGAGCTCCAATGCCAATAAAAAGAAATATGCTAGGGTAGCATATGATTATGTCAAGGAGGGGAAGTCCAAAAATGACAAGGGGGCGTCATTTAAAGGGGAAAAGAAGGACTTAACCAAGGACAAGGCGTCTAAGGCTAAGAAGGTAAAGTTTGTAGGTCAAGAGTCACCGGGGGAACACCGGTGTGGTCTAGTGTTTGTTGAGTCACCTAGGGAGGTGGCTAGGGCTAAGAGCTCAAGGGGGAGCTCTAGGAGCCTTTGGGATATATGGTGAATGGATGTCGGGAGGTGTTCTCCTAGAAGTCTAGATGGACCATGGAGTATGCTAAAAGAGTTGGAGACGGACTTGAGTCTCAATTCTTGGGTTTTGGCACGTTGGATTTGGTTTTCATGCATGAAAAGATGACATTGGGGTCATATGGCATGAAAGGTGATTTTTGATGTATAAATGTCATATAAATCAATGCTAGGGATGCATTGTGGATTGGTATTAGCAAAGACATCAAGAGAAAACCGAAACTAGGACTTTAGGTCAAGGTTTAATTGAACTAATTAGGTAATTTTAGATTTTATGTCAATCTTGGGAATGATGATAGATACATTTTTGGATGTATTTTTCCCAAGTAGGTATGGGTACCACAAACCTCTTCACAAAATTTAAAATTTTTTGGAGATTTGTGGAATTTTTGGCGTATTTCTGAAGTTGGGTCAGAAATGCTGAAAAACTAGTTTTCAATGTGCCAGTCGACTGGACCAGGGGCAGTCGACTGGTACAGGCTGATTGGGGTTTTCAACCATTGAAAAATAACCAATTGATGTGAAACAAGTGTGGAACCTTATGGGGGGTTAGTACACTGTGTTTATAATCATTTAAAGGTTAAAGAGTTCAATAAGGGGGAAATTGTTGGAGTCTTTTTGATGTATGGCAAAGGGGGAGAAGTGTTGGGTTTAAGTGGGAAATCAAACACGCTTTTGCAGAAAATCCTAGGTAAAGGGGGAGCATTGTTGCTCCATTCTTGGAGTAAGGGGAACCTTGGAGAGGTTCTTAAAAAACCTTTGTAAGTCCAACATAGGGGGAGCCTTGGGAAGACTTTAAAAAGCTCGTTTTTGTGAAAAATCCTAACTAGGGGAGGTTAGGTGTAGGGATGCCTTGGGATAGGATCCATGCATGGGTGCATTACATATGTATTGGCGGTGTAAGTCCAAGGTGGAGCCTTGGTAACGTAAGTCCAAATGGTTATTTAGCATTGTTTTTGCTATTTGTTTTCCCTAACTTAAACGTATTGCCAAACATCAAAAAGGGAGAGATTGTTGGGGCAATCTATGATCCGGAGTGACCATATGTTTTGATATTTGGGTAAAGAGTTTAAGTTAGGTTTACCCTTGTGTTCTAATATGTGTATGTGAGTGTGCAGGTTTGCAGGTTACACATATTGACTTAGCTGGACGGCTTCGGGTACGGTGAAGGGTGGCATGGAGGCAAGTCGTGGGCTTGTGTGCACCCCAGGGATCATGGATAGCAAGGACGATGAGCCGAGGGGCGGACTTCGAGGCATGCGTGAAGGATGATGTGGAGGCAAGCCGAGGGCTTGCGTGCGCATCTGAGGGACGGGAGCCAAAGATGAAGAGGGCGCGAAGGCAACAGTCGACGCTGCTGGTAAAGAGTCAGCTGAGTCACGAGGCTACGGGTGCTGAGGGAATGTACTCGGGGAAATCCTAGGGGTCGAGTGCGGAGAGAATTGTACCCAAGAAGGAAACCTAGGTAGGGCAGTCGACTGGCGTCTAGGCAGTCGACTGGTAAACCTCACAGTAACATTAGTCGATTGGTAAGACTAGAAATTCGAACGTTGGGCTTGCAACGGTTGAGTTTGAGTGGGGGCAGTCGACTGGTAGCGGGTTTTTTCAGCTAAGAGACCTATTTAAAGGGGCTCAGTTTTGGCTGGGATTCCTTGACGAAATGAGCTTGGTTAGAGCTCATTAGTAGTCTTTAGTGCTCAGAAGTGTGTCCGAGTTTGTGGCGAGATTTCTCCACTCACAAGGAGCTACACGAGCTAGCCGGAGGGCATCCATAGAGTGATCCACCGAAGGATCGAGGGATCGTCCACCTTACGGACTGTCGTGGAATAGGAGCGTCATCTCCGAACCACGTAAATAGTTTTGCGTTAGCGTTGTTTGTTATTGTTATTTGTTATTCCGCTTGCATTTGCTAACGTGATAGGTAGAAATCGAAGAAAGTTGCTATTCGCCCCCCCTCTAGCTTGCCAAACACGATCTAACACTCTTGTACTATGTAAGCTTGAGCGTATTTTTCCACCCGATTTTTTTAATTCAATGGAATATCTACCAGTTCACCTACCTTACGAGACATAACTAGCTGGTCTTATATGTAGTATAGATGGATTTATCCATTTGAATATTTTTTTGAGTAAATTAAATAATAATGTTTGTAACAAAGTAAGAGTTGAGTGTTTAATATGTAATGTTTATTTGGTTGAAGAAGCATCGTCTTTTTGCTCATATTATTTTGCTGATAATATGAAAATTAGATATTGTAAGTGTCCTTAAAATTCTGATGATATTGATCCAATAGATCCAGAGATGCTTTCTATTTTCAAATTTCCTAGCGAGACAATAGGTGCATCTATTTCTAGATGGTTAACTCAATAAAAATACCATGTTGCAAGAACATACATTCTCCTAAACTGTGACGAGGTCAAATCTTATATAAAGTGAGTTGACTTCTATAAACATCAATCTCATTATGTTTGTTTGCTATCTCATTTGTCTTAAAATTACCTTCTATGACAGTTTGTACGAACAACTATAATTACAAAATCCATCAATGGGTGCAAGTGAGATAACTAAAAAGTTAGAGATGAAATTTGCATTATAGTTTCAAATCTATGTATGTTGGAGAGTAATTTATATTTTATGCATCCATATCAAATTGTCACCGAATTTATATCATAACTACTTTTATAGGTGAACAACCGTAGAATATCAAATGTGCAAGATTCCAAGATAATCAATATTACATCTAGACCTCTCCATAAGATAATAGTGTACTCTGGTTACTTTATTGATGGCTTCAAATTCCATGCGGCATAATAGGATTCACCAACATTAACCTATAATTTTGGTATTACGTTAAAGGATTTATCAACAATAGTAACACAGAGTTTGATTACTATGATAGACTTGACGATATCATAAAAGTTGAATATCTTGCATTACCTATAAAAAGGTGTGTGATATTTAAATATTCAAGGTATGATACAACTCTACGAACAAGTACCAAAATACATGCAAACTACAATTTAGTTGAGGTTAATGTAAACAAAAGGTTCAACAAGTTTGAATCTTTCATTTTTGATGTACAAGCAGGTCAACTTTTTTTTTATCTTGAATACCCAATAAAAAGAAGAAAATCTAGTGAATGGTTGGTTGTTTGTCGAATGAAGCCTTGCTCGACCATAGAAATATCGAACATCATTACTACTTAAAACCATGATGTATTTAGAATCATGAAGTGGAGAGACATTTAATTGATTTACAACTTTAATCTACATCTCAATTACTTGTAGATAATAATGTTACTTATGAGGAAATAAATGATGGAGAGATGTCCTGCAGTGAGAAACTTATTGAACTAATAGACTCTAGTGATGAGGGCTTAGAAACTATTAATATTCATAATTTAGAAAATAATGATGATCAAATATTAGCCTTATTGTTTATCGGGTAAGTTATGCTTCCATCTTGTTTTGTGCAAATATTATCATGCTAGTAATATTATTTTGATGTGTTGTAATATTATTTTACAGATATTATCATGGCGAGCAGCCAGTCACACCCCATGGTCATATAGTGTTGAGAGTTATTGGAGAGACATAAGAATTTTTGTTAATAGTAATACAAACTCATATATGATTTTATTTATAGTATATTTCTCATACTTTAATATTTTTACATGCAATTTTACTGCAAATGGGCATCGGGTATCGACGTACATAACTGAAAAATTTAAAGAGTGAGTCTTTGTATACTACATGGAGGCATGTAGACTAGGAGATGAAGGATTTCCTTTATCAAGAATTTTTTATATGTAAATTGAATAGGTTTAGTATTGTTGTAAGTACCTAAGGTAAGTTTTGATGTGGCCAACCGAGTCAAGTTACGTCCTATTGAGTTTAATCTCTATATCTAAGTGTGCAAGAGCTTAGTAGTGCAGGAAGTCGAGTGGAAGACGCAACAGTCGAGAAGGATGATACGGGAAGAGAGCCGATGGGCTAGGTGCATCAGAGAGGCGTGAAGTTCTACGGAAGAGTACACCGATAGAGCGAGAAGGACGCGCACGACGTCCGAGGGACGAGAAGCTAGGGGGAAGCACGCTTAAGGAGAATGCTAGAAGAGGGTTCGGGTGAGCCCAGCTCTGGAAGGCCCGAGATCACCTAAGAAAACTCGTTGGAGACTAGTCAACACTGTGTTGACCTAAAGTCACTCGGGCGCCCATGTTTCCGGGCACCCCAGTGCAGACAGGCACCCGAGAAGCCATAATTCATCTAGAACTAGCCGTTCGAGAATGTTGCGCAGTGGATAACCCATAAGCCACGTGTTAGGTGCCCTTAAGCACTCGGGCGCCTGTATAGGGACACATTAGTGATCGGATAGACTTGACTGGGGCTATAAATAAACCCCCAGAACTCATTGAGGCAATCTATAGTCCATGGGACCATGTGTTTTGATGTTTGGATAAAGGGTTTAAGTTAGATTCACTCTTGTATTTAATATGTGTATTTGAGTGTGAAGGTTTTATAGGATACAGAGATGACTCAACTTGATAGCTTCGGATCCGGTGAAGGATGGTGCATCAGAGGGATCGTGAACAAGGCAACAATGATAAGCCAAGGGAAACACACTTTGAGGCATACACGAAAGATGACATGAGGATGAGCCACAGGCTTGTATGCATCCGAGGGATGAGAATCAAAGCGAAGAAGGCTTGAAGGCAAGAGTCAAGCTGCGATGAAGAGTCAAGTGAGTTGTAAGAGTCCGAGTGCAAGTGAACTATATTCGGGAAGGGAGACCCTAGGTTTTGGGTTTCACCAGTCGACTGGTATGGGATCAGTCGACTAGTAGAGGTCATAGAGGGATCAGTCGATTGATCTTATGTGTAGTTGACTGGTGTCAGCTGAATTCGAACGTTGGGTTGTAACATTCAAATTTGATAGCTGTCAGTCGACTGGTGTTGGCATTAGATGACTAGTAACGGATGGATCAGTAACGAGCTATATTTAAGAGAACTTGATTTGCTTGACCAAGGTTGACGAAATAGAGGTGGTTAACCCCTATTAGTAGTCTACTAAGCTCAGAGGTCTTGTATGAGTTTGTGGTGAGGTTTTTCTACCCACAAGAAGCTACACAAGCTAGCCGGAGGTCTTCCAAGAGTCATCCACTAACGGATCAGGATCGTCCACCTT
Source organism: Boesenbergia rotunda (assembly GCA_024364735.1). Taxonomy (NCBI): domain Eukaryota; kingdom Viridiplantae; phylum Streptophyta; class Magnoliopsida; order Zingiberales; family Zingiberaceae; genus Boesenbergia; species Boesenbergia rotunda. Next base: position 150,825 of record JAGFNQ010003124.1, read on the forward strand.
ATAGATAGCCGGGGAGTAGGAGTTTTATCTTCGAACTACGTCAATTGGTTTGTCTCTCTTCTTGTTAGTTTTAGTTTAATTGTTATTCCATGTGCACACTAACGAATGTAGGAGAGAACCGACGAATTGAGGGTGACACACTATTCACCCCCTCTAGCCGGGTCATTCGATCCCCAACAAAGTTCAGTTATAAACATCAATTCATTGTAAACAAATTTCTACTAAGTTTTTCTTTGTCTTTCTGAGTTCTAGTATGTGTAAGAGACTTCTCCGCCCCAAGGAGTTCGATCTAGAGATTGAACTTAGTTTTGCTTTGGATTAGTAACCTTTCTGGTTACAAACCAAGTAACTGTCTATGTCTTTTTTCTTTCACTTAGTTGTTTTTGCTTATGTTACTTATTTTTTATAACTAACATCCATCTTTGTTTAAGCAAGACAAAAGATAGATTTATATTTGCAGGGGTAATTCATCCTCTCTTGCCAACTGCACAATCACCGACAAGTGGTATCAAAGCCAAGACGTTCCAGAAGGACTAACCGCCAACTGAAGCAAGTACAAAATGGTCGGATCAGTCATCTACCCACCATAGTTCGAGGGAGAGTTTGCTAGTTGGAAGTGAAAAATATAGGTATTTTTTAAAACTAATTTTGATTTGTTACTAATGATGAAAAATAGTTTTGAAGTCTCCAAAGACACCGAGAAAAAAGATAAAGATGAGAATCTGTGGATGAAAAAGGAGCAAGCGAATTTTGTAGCAAACAGGAAAGCAGAATTCCATTTGCTAACCGTTCTACCGACACTAGAAGTCAACCACATCGGAACCTATAAGTCAGTGAAAGAGTTCTGGGAGAAATTTTTGAAGTTGCATGAAGGGACCATGGAAGCGAAGCTGGCACGACGAGATATCCTTCGAAACCAACTAACCAACTTCCGGATGGATGAAGGAGAGACGGTGGTGCAACTACATGTAAGGATAAAGGAATTAATCACCAGACTCACAAATCTTGAAGAAACGGTAACGAACTGAGATTCCTAAAGGTATGCTTTAAATGCATTTCCAAGAACTCTGGAGTTTGACTTCGATAATTGATTCATACTATATCTCCAAGAACCTAAAGGTTAGTACTCTAGAATTGTTATTTTGTATCTTAGAACTTCATGAGTCTCGGTATGCAATAAATGGTAAAAAGGTGGACAACATTGCATGACATTCAAGGAAGATCCAAAATGATGAAGTGTCTTCAACCGATGAAGAGGAAGCAGCATACATGGTAAGAAAATTTAAGAAAAGTTTTAAATCAAATAAATTTAATGAGATGCAGGCCAAAAGACACCCTCGGAGTAAGAGGAAGATAAAATGCTATCACTGCAACTAAGAGGGGCATGTTAGGAAAAATTGCCCAAAATTAAAGAATAAAAGAAAAGGGGCAACGAAGTCAAAAACCCACAACCTAAAAGCAACATGGGATGAGTCCTCATCAGAAGAATCAGATCTCGAGGAATATGTCAGACTAGCACTGATAACCACCCACCAAGAAGAAAGCATCGATAAAGGGGGTGCCACGTCAAAAGAAAGCAGCGATGAAAGGGGAGCCTCTGAATTTGAAAACGTCTTGGTAAGTGAGGTATGTTTACTTCCATCCAATCAACTCTATTTCGGCATTAAGAAAATAACCAAATCCCTTTGTAAATTAAAATTCAAGAATCTATATTTGAAAAAAAAAATTAGCATCAGCATGCCCAATAGATATGTATGATAACTTGAAATTAGAAAATAAATTTTGAATGCTCAAGTTAAAAAATTAAAATATAACCATGCATGTTCAAATTAATATTTACAATATCATAAGGGTCAAATTGTAAAAGTATTCAGAAACTATATTTCTACAAAATATTTAGTTAACCTTGTTGGTAAGAATTTATTTTGGATCTCAAAGTCTATGCTAAATTGTTAGCTTTCAATTTCATCCTAGTGATGTTATAATTGTCATTCTTTTTGAACGTTATCAACTCTCTGATAAAAATTATCTTCTCACACTTAACAAATTTTTTTTAGAGATGAATCTACTAGTTTTACAACTTAGATAAAAATTTAATTATTTTTTTACAAAAAGATAAATTCTTTGAATATATGATTTTTAATTTCAAAAATACTTTTACATCAATAATTGAAAATAGAATTTTTTAAAAATTTTGAATGTCTAAATAATTTTCTATGATTTTTTTTTTTCAAAATGCATCTTACATTACTAATGTTAGTTTTTGTCTTTCAGTTTTGCTTCAAACATAGTTGTTTGTGGCGAAAGCACCAGATTGAACCTGGTTTTGATAATGACAAATGGTTTAAAATTAGTTTGTGTTATGTTCTAATGGATTGACGAAGTGTGCAGGAAAGTCCTAGTTCACCTAGGCACGATGTCTTGACCTACAGGGTTGAGCATAAAGTTCTGGCCGAGGACTGGGCACGAAGTCCTAGCCAAGTCCTGGTCGAGGTTGAGCAATTACGTTCTTAATGCGTTGGACAATGCGCTATATAACGTATAATATTGCATGATGGAGACGACCAAGTCACTGTGGGAATCGCTGGAGAAGAAATACAAAACCGAAAACGCCGGACTGAAGAAATTTATCGTCGGCCAGTTTCTGGATTTCAAAATGATGGATTCCAATAGCGTCACGTCTCAGGTCCAAGATATGCAACTGATAATGCATGATTTGGACACCGAAGGAATGTCGCTAAACGAGTCATTCAAAGTTGCTGCGGTAATCGAGAAACTCCTTCTGTCACGGAAGGATTTCAAAAATTACCTAAAGCATAAGCAGAAGGAGATGGGACTTGAAGACCTCATCCTGCGGCTGCGAATAGAGGAGGATAATTGAAAATTATCCGACTCTAGAGTAACAAAGTGGACAGTTGACGAGATGTCCAACCCGACGGAACCAAAAGCCAAGAAGCCGAAGCAACCGAACCAGAAGGCTCAAGGCAAAAGGTTCAAGGGCACGTGCTACAATTGTTGAAAGTCAGGACACATGTCCAAAGACTGCAGACGCCCGAAGAAGACAACCAAGAGGCAGAAGAATGTTGCGAACCAAGTCACAACCTCCGCTGACATAGATCTCAACGCTCTGGATCTCACTGCGCTCGTGTTCGAAGCCAACTTAGTGGACAACCCGAAGCAGTGGTGGATCGATATTGGAGCAACCCGTCACGTCTGTTCGGACAAGGCAATGTTCTCCAAGTACACCCCAATAAGTGGAAGAAAGCTCTATATGGGCAACTCCACGACGTCCTCAATTGTTGGACTCAGGACAGTTGTTCTAAAAATGATGTCTAGGAAGGAGTTAACTCTCATTGATGTGCTCCATATTCCCGATATCAGGAATAACTTAGTTTCTAGATCGGCACTTGTTAAAGCCGGATTCAAACTAGTATTCCAATCCAACAACTTTGTGCTTACGAAGAATGGTGTCTTCGTAGGAAAGGGGTATTTAGAACAAAATTTATTCAAGATGGTTGTAATAACTGTACACCATAATTTTGATGGTAATAAATTAAAAGCTTCCAGCTATATTGTTGAGTGTTTTAATTTATGGCATGATCGGCTTGAGCATGTCAATAATAATACTCTGAAACGTCTCGTCAAACTAAATTTATTACCGAACATCGATGTTGACGAAACACACAAATGCGAAGTGTGCGTAGAGGCGAAAATGACGAGGCTACCTTTTCATTCTGTGGAAAGGTCAGCGACTCCTCTAGAATTAATACATAGTGATCTATGTGACTTGAAATTCGTGCAAACTAGAGGAGGTAAAAAGTATTTCATTACTTTTATCGATAACTACACGAGGTTCTGTTATATCTTTCTTTTAAGAAGTAAAGATGAAGCCCTAGAAGTTTTTAGAACCTATAAAACGGAAGTTGAAAATCAACTTGAAAAACGAATTAAAATAATTCGTAGCGATAGAGGTGGAGAATATGGTGCACCGTTTGATGAATTCTATTCAGAATATGGAATTATCCATCAGACAATGGCACCTTACTCACCTCAATCGAATGGTATTACCGAACGTAAAAATTGGACACTAAAGGAAATGATGAATGCCTTGTTGATAAATTCAAGCTTACCCCAGAACTTGTCGGAGGAAGCCATATTATCAGCAAACCACATTCTCAACAAAATCCCTTACAAGAAAAATGATAAAACACCATATGAACTATAGAAAGGCTGCGAGCCATTGTACAAATACTTGAAAGTGTGGGGGTGCTTAGCAAAGGTCGAAGTACCTAAGCCAAAGCAAGTTAAGATTGGAAGTAAAACGCTCGATGCAATATTTAATTTGTCGGATATACCCAAAACAGTAGTGCATATCGCTTCATAGTTCATAAGTCAGAACTTCCTGATATTCATGTGGGTACAACTATAGAATCTCGGAATATAATATTTTTTGAAGATGTGTTCCCAAATAAAAAGGAAAACGTTCAAGATAATGACAATGGAAGTTCTAACAAAGATAAAGTTCCAAAACTTAGTTTTCATAAAAGGGTTATTGACGATCAAAGCAAAGAACCACGTCGGAGCAAACGAGCTAGAGTTGAGAAATCGTTCGGGTCAGATTTCATGACATTCATGTCAGAAATGGACCCAAGAACAATAAGCGAAGCTCTCTCTGGTGTTGGAACTCAGATGGCTAGAGAGGGGGGTGAATATAGCCAAACACTTGGACTTCAAGCTTTTATCAAAATTCTGCACTTCAATCGTCAGTAGCACATCGGAAAGAATAGAAGCAGAGTATGCAGAAAATCAAAACCCTAAACTATGAGCAAACACAAGAACGCTAACAAGAGGATTTATAAGATTCGGGGATAACTTGCCCCTACTCCTTGGCGTGCCCTTAAGGTGGGCAATCCCTTGATCGTTGACAGATCAAGCCCCGGTGAACACCGGATAGAAAGCAACCTTCTTCTCGGTGGAGTAACCTCTCCACAGCGTTTCAATCAAGGATATAGTTTAAGCACAATGAAACACAAGAAAGATCTTACTTAGCACTTAGCACAGACAAGAACACAGCAAGCTTCTCCCGAGCTCCACCCAGCGACGATCTCACGCAAGAATCCTTTCTTCGTGTCTTCTCGCTGTTGGACTCAAAGCCTCTTGTTCCTTCCTCCAAGCGCTTAAGTAAGGGATGGTTGCTTCACTGATTGTAGATGCTTGCTCAAGATGATGAAACTTCAGAACACATAAGCAAAGTGTGGAGAACACAAATGCGCAGCAAGAACTCAAGCCAGAAGATGATTTAGCGAACTCTACTCTGCTCTTCTCCTCTACGCCCTTTTGTTTCTCCACTGAGCACAGGTGACACCATCTCACAGCAGCCTCCAGCTGCTTACCTGCCAACGCCAGCTACCACTGAGCTCTCCCTGGACTCCCTGAGCTTCCCTCAGCCAAGCTCCAGTCTGCAGCTCCAGTCGTTGCAACCTAAGATGGAAAACGGACAAACCTGCTCCAAGGAAAGGTCACCATTGACTCTCCTTGAGTGTTTGAATCCTTCTCTATCACCTGCAGCTTAATCAGATCATTAGAGCAGTATATCAAACAGAAAATCAAGCATCAGAGATTAAGCGCAGAGAATCGGATACGTTCAGACGCGATCAGAGCGTCTGACGGTGCATTTTGAATTAAAGTGATCGGTCACCAGACCGATCAGAGGGTCTCCTGATCGGTCACCAGACCAATCAGGCTAGGTTCAGACCGATCAGGCTCCGTCCTGATCGGTCCCCAACGCTCAATCAGAAATCATGATTTCTTTGGGACTCTCCTAGACCGATCACCAGACCGATCCCAGGTTGTGGATCGATCACCAGACCGATCCACCCCTTTGCCGGGCGATTTCTGAGCTTCGCAGTCCAAACCTCCTGATCAGTCACCCGACCGACAGGGAGTCTCCTGATTGGTCACAAGACCGATCAGGTCATGACCAGACCGATCAGGCTCCGTTCTGATCGATCATAGTGAGGAACACGCGACGCTGGATCGTTCTCCAGAACGATCTGCACAGTGATCCAGATCGGTCACCAGACCGATCAGGAGCAGATCAGTAAGGGAACTCAACCTCACTGTGTGCTCCCTAATCGGTCACCAGACCGATCAGGAGCCAAGCAGTGGGTGAAATACATACTCTCTGATCGGTCACCAGACCGATCAGTCATCGCTGGATCAGTCACCAGACCGATCAATTATTGCTGGATCGGTCACTAGACCGATCCACGAAAGAGCACCGTGCCAACTCCCTGATCGGTCACCAGACCGATCCAGGGGCTCCAACATAGCCCTCCAAGCTAGGGTTTCATCCAACCTAGCCCTCCAAGCTAGGACTTTTTTACCTAACCCTCCAAGTTGGAAATTTTCATCTAACCCTCCAAGTTAGGACTTTTCACCTAACCCTCTAAGCTAGGACTTTTCACCCAACTCTTCTGAATTAGGACTTTCCAAACCTAGCCCTCCAAGCTAGGACCTGACCCTCCAAGCCAGGACTTTTTCACCTAACCCTCCAAGTTGGGACTTTTCACCTAACCATCCAAGTTAGGACTTTTCACCTAGCCCTCAAAGCTAGGAATTTTCGCCTAACCCTTCCGAATTAGGACTTTTCAACACCTAGCCCTCCAAGCTATGATTTTTCACACCTAACCCTCCAGGTTAGGATTTTCCAACACCTAGCCCTCTAAGCTAGGATTTTCCATAACATGTCTAATCCCCGATCAGGACTTAACCATAATCAAAATCATCAACCTAAACTAAAATCGATGTCAACACCAAAATAACAATCAAGGTCAAACTGCATCAACAATCTCCGCCTTTTTGTTGTTTGATAACTCGATTTTAAGTTTAGGGATTCTCAATTAATTTTCTCAAATTCAGAATCATAGGGGAATCAGGATCCTCCCCCTACAACATAATCATCCTAAACTTAACCAACCACACTCTCCCCCTTTGTTGAACACTGAAAAGGGTCTAAAGGGGCTGTTAAGTTTAACCATACTCCCCCTCAACCCTAGGGGTATCCCAAAACAAGATTGATTTTGGATAAGCACATGAATACATATGACAAAAGTAGGGTATGGTAAGACAAGCATATGTATCATATGACATTATAAGCATGAACATAGCAATATAGAATGAGGCATATAGACAGATAGTAATCATGTAAACACATATAAGCCAATATCCTAAGCATGATAAGATAAATATAATATACATGCAAAATATCAGATGCATCATATTGCATCAAAGTCAGGACATCTCAAAAGAACGGAGCACAATCAATTATGACACACATCATAATAGTCAATGTCATCAATCCCCCGCGTGGTCATCGTCTGAAGAATCAGCAATATATATAACATCCCCTGGTGAAGGGTTGCTGGGGGACGCACCACCAGGAAACATATGATGATACCACTCCTCATACCATGTGTCCTGTCGTGAGCTGATCTCAGAGACATCAGATGCTAGAGCATCGAGACGGCGATCGAAAGACTGAAACTCTGAGCTGACCTCCTAGTGCCAGAGGTCGGAAATATGTAGCTCGCGCTGCAACAACTGCTCTAACTCTCCAACCTGCCAGCGTAGATCAGGAGCCCACTCATCATGATCATCAGTATCAGTGGGCGGCTCCTGGTCAGGGACTGCTCTCGGTAACTCCCCCTCATGTCGTCGAACCTTCCACCTCAGCCCCCGTGATCCGACAACAATGCCAGATTGGGCCATCATGCGACGATCAATTCGACAGTCCTGTCGAACCATGGGTATAATGCAGCCCTGTGAAACATCAATGCCAACCGACTCCAGCCAGGTAATGATGATATGGCCAAATGGCATGTAGACTGTCTGGGCGGACTGTAGACTGTGGACGATGATGGAGAAATAGACTGAAGCCACCGGGTCAAAGTCTAACTGCTGATGCATCCCGTAGAGCATTAAGCAGTGGAACGGGTGAATCTCATCTAACTGTTTCGAAGTAGTTGGAAGGAGACAATTAGTGATGATCTTAAACAAAACATACTCAATGGGGGAAAGGCGAAGAGCAAAAAATGTGGGAAAATCACGGGTGCGCTCACCGGAACCCCTTGGCCTGGGATGGCCTAGAAAATACTCATAGATGGAATCAGGAGTGGCTCCATCAAAGGGAACCGGAAGAGGATCAGGAAGATAAGGGTAGAGAGAAAAATCATTTTCTGACCGGCGACAGCCAAGGAAGTCAGTGAAAATAGATAGATTAAAATCAAGGTCGACATTGGCAACACGGGTTTTCCGCCCCGTACCCACCCCACTGACCATGTTGTTATAGAATTCAGAGACCAAATCAAGGTTGATTGGCCTCTCAAGGTACAGAATGGGTTGAAGATTATAATGTTCAATAATTTGTCGAACTGTTGGACAATGTTCGTAGATAAAGGTTGGTCTACAGTTCGACATGACATGAGTTTGAAATTGTGCCATTGGAAGTTTAGAGCAAGATTAATATTCTGAAATCTAGTATGTGGAGGTGGTGGAGGCCTTGAAGGAGGTGTAGATGATGAAGGGGCTTTCCCCTTTGAGCTGCCCTCTGCGGGTTCTTTACCCTTCGATGATTTTCTAAAGATTGGAATTGATCATGGGAAGAATTCGAATCAAGTGAATCATGACACAATGTTTAAGGATAACAGAAACAATACCAGAATTGGTCATGGCATAGGATAAATCAAATGAGCAAGATTGAATTTATCATATGAACATGGTTTAATCAAGAGTTCAAGATTTGATCACGGGAACAATAATCATGTAAGCATAAGGTAGAATTGATCAAAAGTAGGACATGACAAAAATGGGTCACGGCCAAAATAGGAGGTCACGACACAACACCAAAAGATACACCATGGTTAGCGCAAATACATACACAATGAACTAATCTGCAAGGAACGCTAAACCAAAAACTTACTTTGGTGCCATTGAAAAAGTTCTTGAAGATTTGAAGAAAACCTCGCGCAGGAGAAGCTCTCGGCGCAAGAGATGAACGCAAAACCCTTCAGTGAGTGAGAAACTCGCAGGAAGAAGGAAGAGCTCGTAGTAACCCTATCGCACACGCGCAAGAGGAAGAAGAAGACGCAAGGAGGGAACTCGCGCAAGTAGAAGGGACGCAAGTTATGAGGTTCGGCGCTAGGGCTTGGGAGATGAGGTTTTTCGCGGAGTTATTAGGTTAGTAGATCGGTCCACCAACCGAAATTTAATGTGATCGAACGGATCACCGTTCGATCTGAGAGCGCCCAGACCGATCAGGCTCTAGCCTGATCGGACTGGCCTGTTCTTGATCGGTCGGGTGACCGATCAGGCAGGCTCCTGATCGATCGGCTGATCGATCAGGAAGCGAACAGTAGCGTTGGATGTTATTCGAGAAGCCCCCCTGATTGGTCTGTGGACCAATCACCATGGTGTGCCAGATCGGTCCGGGGACCGATCCAGGCTAGCACAGAATGGTTGGACAAAAATCAGCAAAGTCTCTACCGACCCCTCTGATCGGTCTGTGGACCGATCAACGTAGGAGGGAGCCAGATCGGTCCGGGGACCGATCAGTCCTACTCCTGATCGGTCCAGTGACCGATCAGGATTCCTGATATTCCCTGATACGATCTGAAACTTTCAGTTACAGAATTTGACGCGATTTCTGAAGGGATTTGATGAAAGATATCGATCGCAGAAGTAATCCCTTTACTATAATTGATCCCTAAACAAGGATCAAGGGTCCTTATGGTTTGAACACATCACTTTGCTCCACCCAAGTGGAGTCAAACTCAAACAACAATCATTCAAACAATCTTGTATCAAGTTTGAGTTTCCAATCAAGTTTCCTTGATTGGAATGTCCAAGTATGATCATGGAGCCAAATACACATGTGTTATGCATTGGTTTTCCCCATACCTGATCACCGAAGTGATTTTTATCTCGTCAACTTAATTTCTCAAGGGATGCATTGACATTTTGAGAAATTGAGTTGATCCTAGCATCTCACCCCATATCTAGCAAACAAAAATATTTTGGTAAACCTTATGGTTTGTGTGAGATGTTCCCAAAGTTGCCCAATTGTTTCCCAACAATTTCGAAATAATCATGAAGGGTTTTGAATGCATTTTGAAGATTATGAAGTGCGACACATTCCCAACTCCCTTCTTAAGAAACTAAACTCATTTTCAGGGAGTGATTTAGTGAAAATATCAGCGAGGTTTGATTTGGACTCTACATGTGAGAGTATAATATCTCCCCTAGCAACATGATCTCTAATAAAGTGGTGACGCACTTCAATATGTTTGGTCCTAGAATGATGGATTGGATTCTTGGTTAGATTAATCGAGCTAATATTATCACACAACACTTGCACACTTTTGTAACTCAATCCATAGCCCTCTAAAGTGTGAATCATCCACAACAATTGCGATACGCTCTCTCCCATGACGATATATTCTACCTCGGTTGTGGAGAGAGTAACACAATATTGCTTCCGACTTGACCAGCTAACCAGAGATGAACCTAAGAATTGGCACCCCCACTTGTGCTTTTCCGGTCCAACTTGTTGGATCGTGAAAACCGATAGAGGGGGGGTGAATATCGGAAATCGTTCTTTTTCGGAAAACTAAGAGTAAGTGCACAACGGAAATAAAAATAAGAGACACAACACAAAGACACAGTGGTTTTTACTTGGTTCGGAGCCTGTGTCGACTCCTACTCCAAGGCCCACGGTCGTTGACCGTTTACTTTGGGCAATTCTATATTCGTGCAAATAGGTTACATAATTTAATTACAAAATGAGTGCAATAAAATATAATAAATTAAGTACGCTCTTCTTTACCGACGTCCAGAGTAGGTCGACTCTTTCGGGGCAGCGGGACGTCGTCGGCTCGAGGTGAAGCGTTTCTGGAGCAAGGCACGAGCGTAAAAGAGCTTTGAGGCGTTGAGAGAATTGATCATGGAAGCCTGGGGTCGAGGGCCCTTTATATAGGGCTAGGGGGCGCCCGGGACGTCGGGGGCGCCCCCCACGTGGCCTTTGATCCGTACAGATCTCGGTCAGCGTCTATCCTCTGGATCCGTTTTGACCGGGGCGCCCGAAGCGCTTGGGGCGCCCACATTGACCGGGTCAAAGTTCTATCTTCTTGGCTTCGATGGCTTCTTAGTTCGAAGTAAGCGCATGGGGGCGCCCGCAGCGCAGGGGGCGCCCGGGAGCAGCAGGGGCGCCCGGGAGCACGGGGGCGCCCCGCCCAGCAGCTTTTCGAACCCTTCTTCTTTTGATGTGTTTTGTATATACCTTGGGGGCGCCCGGGACACTCCGGGCGCCCTACTCAGCCTTTGCCTCTCTCCTTTGAGGCTTTCTGAGCTGCAGACACACGTTCCTTCGGTCCTGCATCCAGGGTTAGTCCAAAACACAATGCAATAAAATATTTATTTGTTCATACAGCCTTAGCTGTCTTGGTTCTGACTTTGGTCTCCAAAATGGAGCCCTAGGTCGAACCGACGCCTACTGTTCCCTCGACGGAGAACGCGTCCTCACCTACTCCTCTCGAGAGAAATTACCTGATGCCAACCGTTCCTCTGGTTGGACTTTTGCCTGACGGTCCTTTGTCAGGTCTTGGATGCCGAGCTGCCCTTCGCTCGGTGCCTAGTATTCCTTCGCTAGGGCTTTAGTCCCAAGATGTCCTTCGCCTGGCGCCTAGCAGTCCTTCGCTAGGTCTTGGATACTGGCAGTCCTTCGCCAGTTGCCTAGCAGTCCTTCGCTAGGTCTTGGATACTGGCAGTCCTTCGCCAGTTGCCTAGCAGTCCTTCACTAGGGCTTGATACTGGCAGTCCTTCGCCAGGTGCCTAGCAGTCCTTCGCTAGGGCTTTTTCTGCACACTCAGTGAACAACGTTAGATCACACACAATACTTAACTTTGAATCCTTTGCCAATATCAAAACAAGGTTCGATATGGTGCTTCCTGCACCAACACAACTTACATCCAGCATAGTCGGAATCCGTATAGCCAATTAAATCAAATGATTCGGCACGGGAGTACCATAGACCGACTCCAATTGTGCCTTTGAGATATCTCAAAATTCGCTTAACAGCGATTAAGTGAGATTCCTTGGCACAAACTTGATACCTAGCGCACATACCCACAGCAAATAGAATATCAGGTCGACTGGCTGTGAGGTATAACAAACTACCTATCATGCTCCGATATTGAGTCAAATCAACGGGTTTACCACTCTCATCATTGTCTAATCTTGTGTTTGTAGCCATGGGAGTGGTTACCTCTTTTGAATCACTTATATTGAATTTACGAAGCATCTCCTGAGTATATTTTGATTGGTGCACATGGATTCCATCACGAGTTTATTTGATTTCAAGTCCAAGGAAGAAAGTCAACTCTCCCACTAGACTTATTTCAAATTCACTCTCCATGTGTCCAATGAATTCATTTAAATAGCCCTTGTTATTTGAGCCATAAATTATGTCATCGACATATACTTAGGCCATAAAAATATTGTCATCATCTCTACGTAGAAATAGTGTAGGGTCTATTTGACCTCTTACAAAGCCTTTTTCAATCAAAAATGTTGACAATCGCTCATACCAAGCTCGGGGTGCTTGTTTAAGGCCATAAAGTGCCTCTTTGAGCTTGAACACGTGGTTTGGAAATTCGGTACTCTCAAACCCCGGAGGTTGTTCGACATAGACCTCTTCTCTAATCAAACCATTTAGAAAAGCCGATTTGACATCCATTTGGTATAGCTTGAAGCCACGATGTGCTGTGAATGCTAGCATCAATCGGATGGATTCTAATCGTGCCACAGGAGTATACGTCTCATCATAATCAAGGCCTTCAACTTGACTATAGCCCTTGGCTACTAAGCGTGCCTTGTTTCTAATAATTTCTCCCTTATGGTTCAATTTATTTTTGAAGACCCATTTGGTTCCAATGATGGTGGTCTTCTTAGGTCTAGGGACTAAGTCCCAAACTTGACTCCTTTCGAATTGACCTAGTTCATCTTGCATTGCAATGATCCAATCAGGATCATTTAATGCTTCATCAATTTTTCTAGGTTCAATTTCGAAAATTAGAGCAACTTTATTAGACTCATTCCTAAAGAATGATCTAGTTCGAACCCCATGGTGGATGTCTCCAACAATTTGGTCTTGGAGATGACTAGAGGCTAATCTAGTTTGCCTAGGTGTTAGTGGTGCTTCTTGAATGAGTTCACTAGACACAGACTCAGCCTCAGGATCCGGCTGATCTATGGATTGTCTAGGCTCACCGTCATCGGATTCATTACCATCAATAACATTTAGACTCTCATTCAAACTTAGTCTCCTAAGTTCGAATTGGACTTCATCTTCTGGTTGACCATTGACTTTCGGAATTTCTTTAAAGATAACATCAGAAGACTCTTCAACCAATCTAGATTTCTTATTGTAGACTCGGTAGGCTTTGCTAACTAGTGAATACCCGACTAGTATCCCTTCATCAGCTTTTGCCGTGAACTTTCCAAGGTGGTCCTTGGTATTTAGAATGAATACCTTACAACCAAACACCATAAGGTGTTTAACCGTAGGTGGTTTTCCAAACCAAAGTTCATGGGGAGTCTTTCCTAAGAACCTATGGATGAGGACTCGGTTTTGCACACAGCAAGCTGTATTTACAGCTTCAGCCCATAAGTAACTCGGTAGTGAGTACTCATTAAGCATGCTTCGTGCAGCCTCTTGTAGAACACGGTTCTTCCTCTCTACAACACCGTTTTGTTGTGGTGTTCTAGGAGTGGAGAACTCATGTCTATACCCTCTATCTCGATAAAATTCTAAAAATCGTTGATTTTGAAATTCACCTCCATGATCACTTCTAATTGTCTTAATTGTTGATGATTTTTCATTTTCAACTCTCCTACAAAAGGAAATGAAAACATCTAAGGTTTGGTCCGTATATTTTAGAAAATAAGTCCATGTATATCTAGTAAAATCATCAATGATAACAAAGCAATATCTACTTCCATTCAATGATATGATAGTACTACAATCAAATAGATCCATGTGAAGTAAATCTAAAACGTTAGATGTACTTACAGCGCTTTTACCTTTATGTGCAGATTTGTTTGCTTGCCCATTTGACATGCATTACAAAGTTTATCTTTTTCATACTTGATGCTTGGTAAGCCACGAACTAATCCCTTGTTGGCCAACTTCCGGATGTTCTTCATGTTAACATGTGCTAGCCTCCAGTGCCAAAGGATGGACTCTTCTTCTTTTGATATGAAACACTTAGCAAAAGCATTAGTAGCACTTTTAAATGAAACTTGATAAATATTGTCTACTCTTGTTCCTACTAGTACCGTGTCCAAGGTGTCATGTTGTCTAACAAGACATTGACTTGGTCGAAAATCAATTGTGTAACCCGTGTCACATAATTGACTAACACTTAGGAGATTAAATGTCATCCCCCTTGACTAGAAGAACATTTAAAATTCTAAGACATTCGGATATTTGAATGTCTCCTATTCCTATGACCTTAAGACTACCATTGTTACCAAATGAAACGCTACCTTTACTTTTCTTGTGAAGTGTGGTAAACAATGATCTATCCCCGGTCATGTGTTTGGAGCACCCACTATCAACGAACCAAGTTGATAGATGCTCCCCCTCAATCATAACCTACACAATTCGAAAAATAGAAGTTTTAGGTACCCGAACCTTGGGACCTAAAGCACCTACTAAACAAGACTTATGCACCCATGCCTTGACAACTTTCTTTTGAACCTTGGGTGTCCTAGATTGTCTCATATCAGTCCTAGACATCAAAGACACGAATGAAGGTTCTTTGGGTCGGTAACCAATACCGGCCCTATTGTAGACTGCCCTTTGGGCATTCAAGATCATGTCTAAGGTCTTAGAGCTAGTTGAGAACTTCTCAAGAATATTCTTGAGTCTCTCAACTTCACTCTTCAATGATTTGTTTTCTTCTTCTAGCAATTCATCATGCAAATCATCTACATCCTCAACCCTAGAGGTTTCAAATTTTCAACCTCAAGTTTCAATGATTTAATCTCATCCTCTAACATTTCAACATGCAAATCATCAATGTTATCATCCCTAGACGATTTTAATTGTTCAATTTCTAATTGCAATGACTTAACCTTATTCTTTGACTTCTTCAACATATTGGTTAAACATGCAATAGCTCTATAACATTTCTCTAGTTCGG
The DNA here is from genome assembly GCA_024364735.1 of Boesenbergia rotunda. Classification (NCBI taxonomy): domain Eukaryota; kingdom Viridiplantae; phylum Streptophyta; class Magnoliopsida; order Zingiberales; family Zingiberaceae; genus Boesenbergia; species Boesenbergia rotunda. Next base: position 166,085 of record JAGFNQ010003124.1, read on the forward strand.
GAGAGGTTACCTCTTCATCATCCGAGGATGATGAAGCCGCGTTTAAGGAGTTGGAAGATTCATCACTGCTCTCTTCTCCAAGAGCCATGCGTGCCACATGCCTTGTGCTCTTCTCCTCCTCTTCATCCGATGAGCTCGAGGATGACTCATCCCAAGTGGCCTTCAAGGTCTTCTTCTTTTTCTTTGATTTCTCCTCTTTCTCTTTGGATTTCTCCTCCTTTTTCTTTAGCTTTGGGCATTCACTCTTGAAGTGTCCTTTCCTACCACACTCAAAATAAGAAACGTTAGTCTTATCAACTTTAGCTTCACTAGGGTTACCTTTACCCTTGAAGCGTCAACCCCTTCTCATCATTCTTCTCACAAAATTTACCATCTCGGAGGAAGAAGACCCGCTGTCATCTTCCTCGGAATCGGACTCGGATTCAGAAGAGGATGAAGATGAAGAGACTTCCTTCTCCTTCTTCTTCTTGTTGGATCGGTCCCCTGCAACTAAGGCAATCCCCTTCTCCTTGGGGTCTTTGTTAGTCATTTCATGCAATTCCATTTCACAAAACAAATCATCTAACTTAACAATGGATAAATCCTTGGAGACTTTGTAGGCATCCACCATGGATGACCACAAAGCATTCCTTGGAAATGCTTTTAGCACATACCTCACAAGGTCGCGATTCTCGACCTTTTCATCAATCGAGTGAAGTCCATTGAGGACTTCCTTGAACCGGCTATGTAACTCACTTACGGTTTCATTTTCCTTCATGGAGAGATTTTGAAGTTGATTGAGGAACAAGTCCCTCTTGGCGATTCTTGAATCTCGGGTGCCCTCATGGAGTTCGATGAGCTTGTTCCACAAGTCTTTTGCACTTGTGAATGGACCAACCTTGATGAGTTGGTCTTTGTTCATGCCGCATTGTAAGTGACAACCGCCTTCACGTCGGCTTCACTCTTTCGAGTTTGTTCAACTGTCCACCGCCACGACTCAAGTTCTTTGCCTTCATCATCCTTAGGAGGGGTGAAACCCTCCTTCACAGCGAACCAAGTGTTGATGTCCATCTTAAGATAGTACTCGATCTTGGATCTCCAATATTGAAAGTCAGTGCCATCAAAGAAAGGAGGTCGGGTGGTGGAGAAACCTTCTCTCAAAGTCATGGATGATAGCTCTCGGTTGTTAATCCGCAAAAACAGAGCCCCATGCTCTGATACCAATTGTTGGAACTCGGATGGCTAGAGAGGGGGGGGTGAATATAGCCAAACACTTGGACTTCTAGCTTTTATCAAAATTCTGCACTTCAATCGTCAGTAGCACAGCGGAAAGAATAGAAGCAGAGTATGCAGAAAATCAAACCCCTAAACTATGAGCAAACATAAGAACGCTAACAAGAGGATTTACAAGGTTCAGGGATAACTTGCCCCTACTCCTTGGCGTGCCCTTAAGGTGGGCGATCCCTTGATCGTCGGCAGATCAAGCCCCGGTGAACACCGGATAGAAAGCAACCTCCTTCTCGGTGGAGTAACCTCCCCACAGCGTTTCAATCAAGGATATAGTTTAAGCACAATAAAACACAAGAAAGATCTTACTTAGCACTTAGCACAGACAAGAACACAGCAAGCTTCTCCCGAGCTCCACCCAGCGACGATCTCACGCAAGAATCCTTTCTTCGTGTCTTCTCGCTGTTGGACTCAAAGCCTCTTGTTCCTTCCTCCAAGCGCTCAAGTATGGGATGGTTGCTTCATTGATTGTAGATGCTTGCTCAAGATGATGAAACTTCAGAACACATAAGCAAAGTGTGGAGAACACAAATACGCAGCAAGAACTCAAGCCAGAAGATGATTCAGCGAACTCTACTCTGCTCTTCCCTCTATGCCCTTTTGTTTCTCCACTGAGCACAGGTGACACCATCTCACAACAGCCTCCAGCTGCTTACCTGCCAACGCCAGCTACCACTGAGCTCTCCCTGAGCTTCCCTCAGCCAAGCTCCAGTCAGCAGCTCCAGTCTGCAGCTCCAGCTGTTGCAACCTGAGATGGAAAACGAACAAACCTACTCCAAGGAAAGGTCACCATTGACTCTCCTTAAGTGTTTGAATCCTTCTCTGTCACCTGCAGCTTAATCAGATTATTAGAGCAGTATATCAAACAGAAAATCAAGCATAAGAGATTAAGCGCAAAGAATCGGATACGTTCAGACGCGATCAGAGCGTCTGATAGTGCATTTTGAATTAAAGTGATCGGTCACCAGACCGATCAGAGGGTCTCCTGATCGGTCACCAGACCGATCAGGCTAGGTTCAGACCGATCAGGCTCCGTCCTGATCGGTCCCCAACGCTCAATCAGAAATCGTAATTTCTTTGGGACTCTCCTGGACCGATCACCAGACCGATCCCAGGTTGTGGATCGATCACCAGACTGATCCACCCCTTTGCCGGGCGATTTCTGAGCTTCACAGTCCAAACCTCCTGATCGGTCACCCGACCGATCAGGGAACCTCCTGATTGGTCACAAGACCGATCAGGTCATGACCAGACCGATCAGGCTCCGTCCTGATCGATCATAGTGAGGAACACGCGACGCTGGATCGTTCTCCAGAACGATCTGCACAGTGATCCAGATCGGTCACCAGACCGATCAGGAGCAGATCAGTAGGGGAACTCAACCTCACTGTGTGCTCCCTGATCGATCACCAGACCGATCAGGAGCCAAGCAGTGGGTGAAACGCATACTCCCTGATCGGTCGCCAGACCGATCAGTCATCGCTGGATCGGTCACCAGACCGATCCACGAAAGAGCACCGTGCCAACTCCCTGATCGGTCACCAGACCGATCCAGGGGCTCCAACCTAACCCTCCAAGCTAGAGTTTCATCCAACCTAGCCCTCCAAGCTAGGACTTTTTCACCTAACCCTCCAAGTTGGGAATTTTCACCTAACCCTCCAAGTTAGGACTTTTCACCTAGCCCTCCAAGCTAGGACTTTTCACCCAACTCTTCCGAATTAGGACTTTCCAAACCTAGCCCTCCAAGCTAGGACCTGACCCTCCAAGCCAGGACTGTTTCACCTAACCCTCCAAGTTGGGACTTTTCACCTAACCCTCCAAGTTAGGACTTTTCACCTAGCCCTCCAAGCTAGGAATTTTCACCCAACCCTTCCGAATTAGGACTTTTCAACACCTAACCCTCCAAGCTAGGATTTTTCACACCTAACCCTCCAGGTTAGGATTTTCCAACACCTAGCCCTCCAAGCTAGGATTTTCCATAACATGCCTAATCTCCGATCAGGACTTAACCATAATCATAATCATCAACCTAAACTAAAATCGATGTCAACACCAAAACAACAATCAGGGTCAGTCTGCATCAACATCTGGTCCCGATGCCTCATTGTGGAAAGAAGCTGTCAATAGTGAAATCGAATCCATCATGAATAATCATACATGGAAATTAGTAGACCTTCCTTCTGGTACTAAACCATTAGGTTGTAAGTGGATACTAAAACGCAAGTATAAAGCTGATGGATCGGTTGACAAGTATAAGGCCAGACTTGTAACTAAAGGGTACAAGCAACAGCAAGGCCTTGATTACTTCGATACCTACTCACTGGTAACAAGGATTACGTCCATACGAGTGCTATAGCCATTGCAGCATTGTATGACCTTGAAATACACCAAATGGATGTCAAGACTGCTTTCTTAAATGGTGTGTTGGAAGAAGAAATCTACATGGAGCAACCCAAGGGATTTATAGCTCCTGGAACTGAGAGAAAGGTGTGTCGACTTGTTAAGTCATTGTACGGACTTAAACAAGCGCCAAAGCAATGGCACGAAAAATTTGAAAAAATAATACTGTCAAACGAATTCAGAATAAATGAATGTGACAAATGCATTTATGTCAAAAGCACACCTGAGAGTTATGTAATCGTCTGTCTATACGTAGACGACATGCTCATAATGGGAAATAATCATGATATCATCATGAGTACTAAGAAAATGTTGACCAATAGTTTCAACATGAAAGATATGGGTCTAGCAGATGTCATATTGAGAATTAAAATTCTCAGGACGTCCGATGGGATAGTTTTAACACAATCCCATTATGTGTTGGATCGATTCCGTACGCTAGAGGGGGTGAATAGCATATCTTTGAAGTCTTTCTTCCTACACGGTTAGTTGCGTAAGCGGAATATACAATAAACAATAAAACAATACTAACCAATGCTAACAACGAAGATTTACTTGGTATCCACCCCGGACGGGTGACTAATCCAAGAATCCGTCGGTGGATCAATCCCCGGATAACCTCCGGCTAGCTCTTGCCGCTCCTTGTGGGTGGAGAAACCTCGCCACAGCACTAAGCACGCTCTGAGCACAAAGAGACTACTAACAAGCCTTAACCAATCTTGTTTCGTCAAAACTTTCAGCCAAGACGAAGTCCTCGTAAATAGAACTAAGTCTGAAACCCTCGCCACCAGTCGACTGCCTATTTACCAGTCGACTAGTCTAGCCTTAATTGCTAGCCAACGGCTAATTTTCGGGGGTACCAGTCGACTGCCAATTTACTAGTCGACTGGTCCAAGCCTGAAAGGATTCTGTGAGTTTTATCAGTCGACTGCCCCACTCACACACCTAGGGTTTCCCTTCTCGAGTACACTTCTCTCAGCACTCGAACCCTAGGAATTCCCGAGTACAATCACACAACACTCGTACCCTCATGACTCAACTAACTTCTCATCCGCAGCCTCGACTGTTGCCTTCGCGCTCTCTTCATCTTCGACTCCCGTCCCTCGGATGCACGCAAGCCTCCAGCTTGTCTCCATGCCATCCTTCATGCATGCCTCGAAGTCCGCGCCCCTCAGCTCATCTTCCCTGTCATACCAAGGTCTCTCGGGTGCATACAAGCCTCCAGCTTATCTCCATGCCACCCTTCACCGTACCAAGGCCGTCCAGTCAAGTCCATATGTGTAACTTGTACAACCTGCACACTCACGTACACATATTAAATACACATGGGTAAACCTAATTTAAACCCTTTGCCCAAATATCAAAACTCATGATCACTTTGGATCTCAGATTGCCTCAACATTATGTAGAGTCAGTATTGAAAGGATTCAATGCATACGATCTCTCTACAATAAAAACACCTATGGATCTAAGTCAACACTTAGCGAAAAACCATGGTGAACCTATATCACAATTGGAATATTCCCGGATAATTGGCAGTTTGATGTATCTCACAAACTGTACTCGTCCGGATATTGCCTGTGTGGTCAACAAACTGAGTCGTTTTACAAGCAATCCAAACGACACCCATTGGAAAGTGCTGATACGAGTTCTTAGATATTTAAAATATACTATGAACTACGGATTATATTACGGAAGGTATCCTGCAGTCTTGGAGGGATATTGTGATGCTAATTGGATCTCCGATATAAAAGACTCCAAATCTACTAGTGGATATGTATTCACGACCAGTGAGGGAGCAGTATCTTGGAAATCCACTAAGCAGACATGCATAACTCGGTCAACAATGGAATCCGAGTTTATAGCACTTGTCAAAGTAGCTGAAGAAGCTGAATGGTTGCGAAATTTCTTAGAAGATATTCCGAGCTGGACAAAACCTGTGCTCGCCGTACTTATCCACTATGATAGTCAATCGACAATTGGAAGGGCATAGAGTAGTATGTATAATGGTAAGTCACGACATATACGTCGTCGACATAATACCATTAGGCAATTGATCTCGAACGGAGTGATTGCAATCGATTATGTCAAATCTAAGGATAAATTTGGCAGATCCTCTAATGAAGGGGCTAAATCGAGATCAAGTATATTGCTCATCAAGAGGAATGAGATTGAAAATCTACAACTAAAAACGACTGTAGCGGTAACCCAACCTTGTTGATTGGAGATCTCAAGATCTTGGTTTAATGGGATAACGAAGTTACAGAAGTTGTGTAACAACACAAGATAAATAATAATCTCTACTATCCCAATCCTAGGATGATTTGGTATTGTCCTACCACATGTAGTGAGGATAAACTTATGCTTTTAATAACTTCTATACCTTTAAGGTGGAGTATGGTAGGATACTCTTGATATAAGTGTCACCTATGTGAGTGTGAAGATAGGCTGCTTCAATGAAACACTCATGAATCCAAGATGGTGTCAATGGCTGAAACAGAACCAACCATGAGAACCAAAAGTGGATGAGATAAGTCTCTATGTGGGTGTTATTGTCTGAGTATACACCAACAGCTGAGCAGTTTAAGACATCACGTTCACTGCGCAGCCTAGTATGCTCGATAGCATTCCACTACGGAAGGTTCAAAGTCATAAACTACCTTTCCCGATGCATTGACTTATCGATTGGACTCTTATAAAGTGTCAGCATGTATACATGCAATACATGCATTAATTTCTATTCATGTGGAGGATTATTGGATACGATTTTGCAAAGTAAAATTGTGATGTCATTGATCGTTGAAAGTTAAGTTTGACTTCAAAATCGAAATCTACGTTTCGCGTAGATAAATCTAGACTATTTATTTGATCAAAACCAATTAAGGGTGAATGAGAAATTAATTGTTCAAGATACGCTTAAATGAACATTAAGGAAAAGGATGGGGCTTTAGCCCCACATTGCTAACTGGCGAGAGCCAGTGTTTCCTTATATGTGTTCCTGTGCTAATGTTATTAATACAAAAGCACAGAAGGTCTCTACCCTTGGGCGAGCAGGTGCTCGCACTTGTGAGCCCGCCACCTACCGTGCGCGCAATGGGCGCTTTGTTGGCGCACTTTGCACTTCACACGTACGCATCGTTTTGAGGAGCATTGAGGAGCTTTAATTTATGCTCCATGTGGCGATGACGTGTCATGATCAGGTGGCTCCACGCAGCATGTCGGTGACGTGACAGTGTGTTGGTGCAAGTTGCATCAATGATGTTCCTCTTTAAGTGTTTTAATGTTTGACAATACACTTAAGTCAGTGATACATTGAACAGACAAAGGGGAGTAAAAGAGAAGTAAACTAAGCTGAAGAAAAGTCCTAGTTGATCTAGGCATCGAAACCCTAAGACCTAGCGAATGGCTGCTAGGCACCTAGCGAAGGGCTGCTAGGTATCGTAACCTTAAGACCTAGCGAAAGGCGGCTAGGCACCTAGCGAAGGGCTGCTAGGTATCGTAACCCTAAGACCTAGCGAAGGGCTGCTAGGCACCTAGTGAAGGAATACTAGGCATAAAAGACCTAGCGAAGGGCTGCTAGGCACCTAGCGAAGGGCTGCTAGGCATAGAAGACCTAGCGAAGGATTGCTAGGCACCAGGCGAAGGACCGCTTGGTAACAAAGACCTAGCGAAGGGCTGTTAGGCACCTGGCGAAGGACTGCTAGGAAATGAAGACTTGGTCCGAGGGACTAAGCAACTTAGCTGAGCGATGACTAAGGACAGGAGTAGAGACGGGTCAGGGTTTGGGCGTCTCGAGATCCGGAGTAATCGGAAGCTAAGTAAAAGTCCACCCGAAGGGCTGGGTGGCAACCGTCTCCTGAAAGGAGTAGGTGAAGGGCGAGTTCTCGGGGATAGGAACTCGTGCCGGTTCGACCTAGGGTTTCGTGCAAATCCGAAGTCCGAACCAAGTCCTTAAGACCAATATTATATGTATCTATGCTTTGTGTTTGTGGATATTACAGGTACCAAGAACCGAAGACAAAGCAAGCTTGTTGGAGGCCCTAAGCAGGGCGCCCTCATGCACCAGGGCGCCCTCATGCACCAGGGCGCCCTGGTCAACATTGTTTTGCTGCTGCGAGTACGAAGCAGTGGATAAGCGCTGACTGGGTTCAAGATGGGCGCCCGAAAGATCCAGGGCGCCCTGGTCAAAGCTGTTATCAGCTGCGGCGAGGTAGACGCAGGGATAAAGTTTGACCGAGTCATCCGGGACGCCCCCAGGAGGCCTATATAAGGGGCTTCGACCCCTCTGGTTCAGAAACAACTGCTAAGTACTGTTCCAAGCATTCTGACCGACGACAACGCGCTAGAGACGAGGCTTTACGACCGGGAGGCTCCAGGAGGAAGTGCGCGGCACTTCGGAGGTCCAGATCGGCCAAGTTTCAGATTCTTGTTCGGTTTGCTTTTAGTTATTCCGTACTTAACTTTTAAATTATTGTTGCTTATAATTGTACACTGTAAGACGGGTATTCTCCGCCTCCGGAAATTTCGGAAAGGAGACCAATAGTGGACTCACGCCGAGTACATAGGCCTTGGACGTACTGACCCTGGGGGGTTGGGAACCAAGTAAATAATCCCGCTGTGTCCTTGTATTATTGTTTTATTCGTTCTGTTTGTTTTCCGCTGCTACTAACTCTGAGTCCAGAACGAACTAAAGTTTTCTACGAAGTTTCCGCGAGTAATTTTCACGAGCGATATTCACCCCCCCTCTATCGACGACACCGGTCCTACACAGTGTCTATGTGGCACGTGACTGTGTAGAGAACAATGACTGGATTGGGCAAACAGATGGTGACCGTCGGATCAATGATCTGGAGCGTCGGATTCGAATCTGACTGTGAAGAGGGAGGATGGATCTGAGGCGTCGGAATAAATGTTCTAATCTGGCGGCTGTGATCAAGATGGGATCTGAAGAGTTATAACTCTTTAGATCAAGGGACGAGATTAAAAGATCTTTAAAGGGTTATACCCTTTCGTTATGAACGGTCCAGATCTATCCAAACCAAAGGGTACTTACCTCTTCACTCAATATAATTAGATCCTTCCACTTGATCATTTCATTCATTTCAAATATTGCGATCTAAAAGCATTCGCACTCATCCATCTTATGCATCAAGAGTCCAAAAAGCCTACGGAAAAGTTTGCCGGTCTCGGAATTTGAAGTGCTACTATTCCGAGACGACGTCGTTGTATCTTGGAAACGAATTGCTGTTATCCGTGAGCACCAGTAACGGAGCAATATCGTTTTACGAAGATAGTGTTGAACACTAGCTTCGACACTAGCTTCGACGTAAACCAATCAGTTTGCTTCCTCTGAAAGCAACCTCTCTGAAGATCCGACAGTTATAAATCGACTAAGTTAAATACCGAGGAGATACAACTCAGATACCAACAGAGACAAATGGTAAAGAGTACATAAGGTGAGTGATCATTCTTTTATTATGATTTTGACCAAATAATAACTAATTGACAACTTTTATAATGTGTTAAAATTTAATTTATATCCGAGGTAATGGTGCAATTAAAAAAATGATTGTAATTCATAAAATAATTTTGATTAAGTTTAAATATTTTTTTGATATAAAAAATTCTCTCTATATATTATTTGTGAGCAAAATAAATGTAAAATAATAATTTATTTTAACAATCAGATGCTTTAATAAATAGGGGTATTCTTTTTTCCCAGAATTTCCACGTGGAAAAAGACAGAATTAATTAAATTAAGACATGGTAGAAAAGAGGATCCTTATCCTTTGCATCCCCAAACACACCGCTGCTCTGCTCTGCTTTGTCCTCCTCCCCTTCTTCCATGGGCACCTTCGCCAAGCACATTATCCTCTGCCACATCCCCACCTCCGACCACCAGCCGCACCGTCCCCCACCGTCCTTGGTCCCTCCACCTCCCCTCGCCGACGAGGACCGACTCCATTCGACGCGGCGCCGGTGGACGGTGCTCTCCACCGTCCTCGCGGCCTCGTCGGCGCTGGGCCTGCGGCCGCGGGCCGCGACAGCGGAGGTGGAGCAGAGGTGGGGGACGAGGTCGTTCTTCAGGGAAAAGTACTTCGAGCCGGGGCTGTCGCCGGAGGAGGCGTCAGCGCGGATCCGGCAGACGGCGGAGGGGATGCGCAACATGCGGCACATGCTCGACACCATGTCCTGGCGCTACGTCCTGTTCTACGTGCGGCTGAAGTCGGCGTACCTCGACGCCGACCTCAAGAACGCCATGGCCACTGTCCCTCAGGCGCGCCGCCAGTCCTACGTCAAGACCGCCAACGAGCTCGTCGACAACATGAGCGAAGTTCGCCGTTCATCCATTCATCGTCGCCATTAATAATTTCTAACTACCGATCATTGTTGGTGAATGATTGATCACTGATATTGTTAATTATTTGGATGCAGTTGGATCGCCATATCCGGAGCCCGAAGGTGTATGAATCGTATCTCTACTACGAGAAGACATTGAAGTCGTTGGATGATCTTGTGTCGCTTCTCGCCTGATTAATAAATCGGTGAATTATTTGACTTTGTAAAATAAGGATGGAATGGATAGGGCTGTAAATGAGACTGAGTGAAGCCTTGGGTTATTAAGTTTGATGTTATACACTTATTTGTTTATTTGGAGAGTTTTTTTTTATTTATTTATAAGTTTGATAAGAGTATTCATAAATAATTTATAATTTTTATTTAAGAATATTCACTACTTGAACATATAAATTTAAATTTATTCATTTCATTTAATAAACTATTCAAATATATTTATTTATTTGACATTGTGTATATGATATAAAAAATAAACTTAAATTAATTTGAATTATGCAAATCAATTAACCTTATTATATTATATAATATAAGGGGGCGTTTGGTTTGCTTCATTTTCTATTTTTATTTTTTAGAAAATCATATTTTTTCATTTTCTAAAAAAATGATTTTCTTTCATTCTCTAGTTTTTCAGAAAATGTTATATTTTTTTTTAAAAAAATAAGATTAGAAAATGTAAATTAAACATGTTTTCTAAAAAATCGTATTTTAAAAAAAAATAAAAATAAAAAATAAGCCTACCAAATGCCTTCTAAACTTTTTATGTCCCCAGGCGTAGTAAAAGATGAGAGACTCTCATGCAATAAACCAATCATGGTTCAAATATTTCGTCAGATAAATCATTTGTTATTGATGTCAGAATGACTTCTTATGTTGGTTCATCCGACTCACTTTAAACCATTATTAGACCATAAAAATAGGTAACTTAAAAGTTAGTTTTTTAAAAAAAATTTGTTTGATGATTTTTTAAAAACTTTTTAATAAAATTTATGACTAAGTTATAGTATTAAAAATAAAAAAAATCAAATTGAAATTTATTTTTAGGTGTGTACAAGTGTGCGACATCAGATATTATGATAACATTGTTTTATATATATACACACAAAATTTTTTATCGCGCGAGCTCATATGGATCAAGTGTATTTATTTTTCTTGTATTTTTTACTTTATTTTTTTAGCTTATGTTTATGCTATTTAAAATTTTATTTTTAGAGTTTAGTGGTTGAGTTATAGTATTGAGTATAAAAAAATTTAAAAAGAAAAAATGATTAAGATTTGCGCAGAGTTGTTTGCACGGTCAAGTCCTTGGCCTAACAAACAGTGTATATATATATATATATATATATATATATATATATATATATATATATATATATATATATAAAAGTTAGCCTGCGGACCATAGGGTGCGAACATCGTCCGGACCAATACATTTTTTTATTAATTTTTTAAGCTTTCGATTATGCGAATAAGATTTTATCTTTAGGATTTAATAGTTTGATTATAGTGTTAAGTATAAAAAAATTCAAATTGAAAAAATGATTAAGGTTTGCACAGTAAGATCCTTAGCATAGCAAACCCTTATTATATATATATATATATAGTGTCACGTCCCGAGGCTAGAAGAGTCATTGATCCAATATAAAATCGGACAACATCTCCCCTGTATGACGGACAATTTAGAACATTCATACAATACCACGCAATATAATAATGGCTTTAGATCTCAAAATAAGAGATATAGTATAGAAAAGTAAATGCATCTCAACAATAAAGCCATAATACTCACCTGAGCTGCCCTTTGAGCAGGCACATAGCAAAACAATACACATAAAGATCATCAGAGGACTCAAAAATATAAAACTATGAATCAAATATCGCTCAATACAAGTCCACAACGCATATTAAATACAAAATACGAAGTATACTAAAACAAAAAGCATAAGCACGCAGAAGAACCCAAGCCGGAGTCGTCGGGACCTGGAGTTGGCAACTGGACTCCCCTAGCGACCTATCAACCTGAAAATAAAAACATTATGATGGGTGGTGAGTCCAAGTGGACTCTGCGAGTATAGAAAAAGGTATGCATGGCATAATAAACAACTATAAAAGTTACACAGAAACAACAGGATATAGTCTCACAGGTAACATCATAATATGTATAACTGAAAGTAACAAATTAATGTACATATCAGAAATCAACCTATCCTGAATCATATAAGGCTCGTATCATACTAGCAGGTGCAGGGTCATCAATACCAAAACACATAATATCTCCTGTATGTGCATGCTAAATATATGCAGCAAACAAATGCAGTAATCACAATCAAATGTACGCACTCTGCCATCACTGCTCCTGAGTGACCGAGTGGACAGGATGCTAGCGGGGGGCCACCCCTACCCCAAGTCATATGGGGGAGTGTCGCTCTCATCTCCTCTGGTCTATGGGAAGAGAAGGGATCTCTGCCTATTACCACGTTCCGAAACCACTACCCATGAGCGCCCGAGCAGAGCAGTATAGAGCAACTGCACACACCCAATGGTATCCACTAACCCATAAGTTGTCGTGTATGCAGATCATGTAACTAGTGATGGGCTCGACCATAAGGGATGCTAATGATCGCCAGTATGCAACAGTACAGGGATGGTGCATGACTCTAACACATACAATCCCTCCCGATCATCATATATAACTCAACCAAACATGCATAGGTCGATCACATGCATAATAACCTAACCATCATACATCTAGGTACACATGCAAGTATAACTAGAATCAATCCATGCAGATATAAAGTGACATACCACTATATCTACGTACACATGCATACATGAATATTATACAGAATCAGATGGCCAATATAGAGTCTGTATGGACAGGAATTAGATCATCTCAAAGACCAAGTAATAACTATCAAGCAGGATAACAACGACAGCAAATGTAAGATAAATAAAACCTACTATGACAAACAAAATAGGGTATGTATAAAGATAAAATGGAACTAAAGAATACAAGCAAGAAGTACTCGCCTCAAAGTGCAAAAGTCTGTATATGTAGAGAACCTCCGTCCAAAAGTCTGAAAACAATCTGTGTCCTATAGCAAGGGATATAGTTTAGCTATCATAACAACTGATACTAACCAAACTAAGTACCAAGTCATATTAGGTTTAACCCAACTATCATAATTAGGTTTAATCCCATGGAGCTAAACCCAAACCTACCCACTTCCAGAACCATTCTTGGAACTTATCACAGAACATCACATAAACCCAAGTGCCACGCTACCATCAATTCAGTTGAATCAACTCCAAACACCATTTGATATTATTTCCATGGGTAGCTCACGCAAGGAGAAGCAATCAACCCAAAATGATAACTCATCTCAATAACCCAATACACAACACCTACATTTCAACCCACGGTAGCAACTCATCCCATAGAAACTAAAAATCCCAAGTTTTCCCTATGATATGATAATCAACCTCATCTTCCTGTTAATCTAGGAAAATCTAACATAATATTATAGGGTAGAGTATGAAAGAGCTCCAAAACCCCAACTACAACCTCAACCCAACCAAAGTACCTATCAAACTGTAATCTACTAAGCAATTCCAATTCCCTTTGGTTGATCTAACTCAAAGCAACCTCAAATTACCAATCCAAACTGCATCAATGCTCAACTTGTAGCTCCAGATCAATCAACCAGTAGCTCCTCTTTGCATATAGCTCACAGTACCATTATAATTAGAGAACATATTACACAACAATGCATTTAAAACCATGAGCAGAGCATTCCTCATTTTAGTAGTTAATATTTATTTTATATTATTATTTTGCTTGTGAACTAATCTTTATATTTGTTGAGCAAGACAAAAGATTGATTTCATTTTTCAGAGGCAATTCATCCTCCTCTTACTAGCCGATCAATCCCAGCATGTATATATATATATATATATATATATATATATATATATATATAACACGTTAAGGACCTTACCGCGCAAACTCATGTCGACCAAGTGTATAGGTTATAGTATTAAGTATAAAAAAATTTTAAACCGAAAAAATGTTTAAGGTTTGAACAGAGTTTACACAGGAAGGTCCTTAGCATAGCGAACCCTTGATATATACATGTAGGATTGAGATTGAGCGATAGGGGAGGGGGGGGGGGTAAATATTGCTTAACAAAACTTGAATTTTAAAACATAACGATGATAGAGTACACAACGGAAACTTAAGGTTAAAGTAAACGTCGGAATTAGAGAGATAGGAAGCAGCGGAAAATAAAACACAGCACGAACGCTAACTCAGGTTGATTTTATTGCTTCAGAGTCTTGACCGACTCCTACTGCAAGGCACGCGATCCTTGATCGTTTACTTTGGGCAATACTAATAATCGTAAGAATATTACAAATGACAAAATTGAAGTATGCAATAAAAGAAAAACAATTATACCGACTCCTGAAATAAAAGGAAGATCTTCGTTCAGAGAGTCGAGCGGCGTTTCAGCATTTATCAAAACTTTGGTCGCACAACACACAAAAAAAGAAACTGATTAGAATTGTTGTCATGAATTGTTGCACTTGACTGCTTTCTATAGTACTTACTCAGGCGCCCTCACTGTAGTGTACTGGGCGGAAACTCTATCCATTGTTCGGTCAAACATTATCTTGGCCAGGTGCCTGAGTGTCGACGTGGATCCTCCACTCAACACTCGCCTCGTAAGCCAGACCATTGCGCCAGCTTAGCCGCCCGGTGCCAACTCTCAGGTGCCTAAGTCTCATTCAGGCGCTCCAGTCAACTGCTTTCTCTTTTTAGCTGCAACAAGGGTCAGTTCCAAACATACATTAGTAAAATATAGAATTAAGACATTATGAATTATAGTCAGTGCTGTTTTGGTCCTGACTTTCAGGTTTCACCCGAAATCCTAGGTTGGATCGATGCCGGCTGTTCCCTCACCGGGGAATGCGTTCTCACCTACTCCTCTTAGGAGAGTTTACCTATTGCCACTCGGAACCTCCGATTGAACTTTTGCTCGACCTCCGAGAACCTAAAACTTGATGACGTTCGAGCTCGACCTATCTCGACTCCTGCCTGCGATCCCCGCTCGACAAACTCTTCTGCTCAGTCCTCCTGGACCAAGTCTTCATTCTCAGATTCACTCGCGAAGTCTTCATTGTCCGATCCTCGACAAACCTTGGTGAAGGATATCTTTTGATAGAACTCATCATTGATGAATTGGATACAAAATAGAGTGAAACATTGAAATATCTCAATGGTTTCAAATGTTGTATCAATCTTTGAAAAACGAGGTTATTTTCATATAAAACTATTTTTCCATGATAGTATATGTCATAAATAATGTCTACACAAAATTTTAGGATTTTTTGAATTTTGTAGAATTATTTAGGAGTTTCTGAAATTCGGACTGAAATTGTTTTCAGAAATCAGAAACCTCAATCGATCCGTTGATCGATTAAAGGCAGCTGTAATCGATCGATTGATCGATTAAGGCATGTCTTAATCGATTGGTTCCCAACACCAATCGATTGGTAAGACTGAAACTGTTTGTTTTCAGTCTGATAACCCAATTTTGAGTAACGTACCGATCCCTAGCCCCTTGGAATACTTTTATAAGTACTTTTGGGTAAATTTCAGTATGAAATTACAAAGGGAGATGGTTCGGTGAAAACTATAGGGTTAAGGAGAGGCTTTGATTCAATTTTTGAATCCTAATACCTCATAACCTCAAGTTGAAACTTCCTAAAGTTTTAGGAACTCAAAAAATCATTGTTGGTGCAATGATAGAGGTTTAGATCATGTTTTGAGGGAGAGGTCTTCCTTAAAAGCATGTGTTCATTAATTTTTGTTAAGAGAAAGGATGAAGATTGGAAATCTTCATTAAGAATGAGTGTACGTTCAAATGGAAGGTATGAGACTTTCATTTGACCATATAGACTCTTAGGGAGAGTTTTTGATGTGTGTCAAAGGGGGAGAAGATTGAAAAGCTAATAGG
>JAGFNQ010003124.1:184496-366525 GCA_024364735.1 Boesenbergia rotunda
TTGTAACAATAATGATCATATTATTTGCTTTGAGTGTAGGGGAAAATGGCACTATAAGAGTAAGTGCCCCAATTTGGTCAAGAAAAAGGTGCAAGTGGCACCCAAGACCAAGAAGAAGCCAAAGGAGGTCGGCCCCGTGGTACGGAAGGATAAGAAGCACATTGTGTGTTTCTCATGCAATCAAAGAGGACATTATCGAAATCAATATCCAAAGGGGAAGGATCCTACCAAAGTCAAAAGAAGGAGCTCAAATCAAGGGGGAGCCTCCAAGAATCAGACTAAGGTACCATTAGGTAATGGTACTTATCTTCATCATGATAATATGCATGTTAGAAATAATTATTATCATTTTAATATTATTTATCATGAAAATAGGAGGTATGAAAAACCTAAAGAAAAATATAGAGCCCTTTATGCTAGGTCTACCACACCTATAGATAGGGAAGATTTTAGATCATTTAAGGGTAGACCTACCCAAAACAAGGCCAAGAAAAATAATCACCAAGGCAATCTTAGAAAACCAAGCCTTGAGAAAGTAATGGTTGAAAATCAAGTTTTGAGGTCAAAACTTGAGATATTAGAAAAATCCCTCGAAAGAATAGAAAATCTATTTAAGGGATCAAAAATTCAAAACTTATATTTAGGAAATCAAGGACCCTCTAGGAGCAAGAAAGGTTTGGGATACAAACCTAAAACCAAGGATGATGGTCCATCCTATCATAGAGTTTCATATAGGTATGGAACTCAATCTAGGTCAAGGGGTCAAGTCAAGGCCACAAGGGAAGTCATCCCTAGAGTTGACCAAGACAAGACCAACATGACTAAGGCTTCGGAGAAGCCTAGAAGAGTCATTAGGAAGGTATCAAGGGAAGTTATCCCTAGTAAATACCTAGAATACCCAAGGAGCACCAATAGATTTTGGGTTCCTGAGAGTGTGTTTGCCACACCCTAGATAGGTATAGGGAGTGTCAACTCAAATTGGAAGGGTAGTTAACCTAACCTTGATGAAGTTGGCACTTTGGGACATTTTCAAGGAGTTATTACCCTCGAAAATGAAGGAGTCATTTAATTACTCTAGGAGGAGTAAAATTTGTGCCAAACTATATTTTTGAAAGATTGAAGTCAATAAAAGTTGGCACAACTAGGTTGGAATCCAAAGAAATGCCAAGTTGGGAAGTTTTGGCATTATCTTGGAAATTAGGGGCAAAGTTAGGATTATCAATGACTTAGCGATGAGTTATTGATACTTAGATAGGAAATCTAGGTACTTTTTTTTGTGCTACTATGCCATATTTTGTATGCCCTATCACATGTCATGACATCATGATTCATGATTCATATTTTATTATGAAAATATTACTTGCCATGTTATACATACATCATCTAGTTATAATATTTTTCTCCATATGATGCATGTCATAGTCATCATCATGCATTAATTTAACTATCATTGAAATTAAGGACATTGGCATTAATTGACATTCTAGGTGAATGATAAAAGTTTATAATGCCTAGGTAGAAATGCATGAACCCTTAGTTTAGGGAGAACATGACTTTCACATCTCACTAAAATTATAAGTTGACTTGTATGTGTTTGGAGACACACTAGATACAAGTGATGTGTTAGGAAGATGAACAAAACTCAAGGTGTTGATAAAGTGCATTTATTTGAGTTTTAGGTTCATCAAAGCAAGAGTTTAAATGAACTCCAATCATTGGGAAAGCTAATGTACAAGTCATGTGCATTTAGCCCAAGGAATATGGTTGAAAATTGTTTTTGAAAAACTATTTCAAAACTATCTTGGAAAACCTTGGTGAAGGATATCTTTTGATAGAACTCATCATTGATGAATTGGATACAAAATAGAGTGAAACATTGAAATATTTCAATGGTTTCAAATGTTGTATCAATCTTTGAAAAACGAGGTTATTTTCATATAAAATTATTTTTCTTTGATAGTATATGTCATAAATAATGTCTACACAAAATTTTAGAATTTTTCTAATTTTGTAGAATTATTTAGGGGTTTCTAAAATTCGGACTAAAATTGTTTTCAAAAATCAGAAACCTCAATCGATCCGTTGATCGATTAAAGGCAGTTGTAATCGATCGATTGATCGATTAAGGCATGCCTTAATCGATTGGTTCCCAGCACCAATCGATTGGTAAGACTGAAACTGTCTGTTTTCAGTCTGATAACCCAATTTTGAGTAACCTACCGATCCCTAGCCCCTTGGAATACTTTTATAAGTACTTTGGAGTAAATTTCAGTATGAAATTTCAAAGGGAGATGGTTCGGTGAAAACTATAGGGTTAAGGAGAGGCTTTGATTCAATTTTTGAATCCTAATACCTCAAAACCTCAAGTTGAAACTTCCTAAAGTTTTAGGAACTCAGAAATCATTGTTGGTGCAATGATAGAGGTTTAGATCATGTTTTGAGGGGGAGGTCTTCCTTAAAAGCATGTGTTTATTAATTTTTGTTAAGAGAAAGGATGAAGATTGGAAATCTTCATCAAGAATGAGTGTGCGTTCAAATGGAAGGTATGGGACTTTCATTGGGCATGTCATTGACCATATAGACTCTTGGGGAGAGTTTTTGATGTGTGTCAAAGGGGGAGAAGATTGAAAGGCTAATAGGGATTAGGCTTTCTCAAACATATTGTCAAACATCAAAAAGGGGGAGATTGTTGTTGCAATCTTGGTTAGGTCAGGGTTAACCTTGTTTGA
The DNA here is from genome assembly GCA_024364735.1 of Boesenbergia rotunda. Taxonomy (NCBI): domain Eukaryota; kingdom Viridiplantae; phylum Streptophyta; class Magnoliopsida; order Zingiberales; family Zingiberaceae; genus Boesenbergia; species Boesenbergia rotunda. Next base: position 187,226 of record JAGFNQ010003124.1, read on the forward strand.
CTAGGCTCAGGTGAGCTTATGTCTACTAAGCTTGGTAAGCTTAAGATTGGATGATTCGATGTTTGATAATGATATTTGAATATTGTGTGAGTCAAGTGGGTCAAGGTTGACTGGAGACTTGACTGGAAAAGACCTAGTGGGACTAGGTGAAGTCCACGTGGATCGGGGAGATTGCATGCTGGCATGGAAAAAGACCTAGTGGGACTAGGCACACCTAGTGGGACTAGGTGAAATCTAGGTGGATCGGGGAGATCGCACGCTGGTATGGAAAAAGACCTAGTGGGACTAGGTGAAGTCCAGGTGGATCGGGGAGATCGCACGCAGGTATGGAAAAAGACCTAGTGGGATTAGGTGAAGTCCAGGTGGATCGGGGAGATCGCACGTTGGCAAGGTGAATGACTACCGAGAGTCTAGGCCTAACTCGAGGGTTAGGCAAACCTGATTGGGAATCGGGTTAAGTACTAGTTGGGTACTAGGCAAGGGAAAATCAGGTGAAGTTACCTGATCGGTCACGAGACCGATCAGGAAACACCTGATCGGTCAGGAGACCGATCAGACAACTCCTGATCGGTCAGGAGACCGATCAAGCAACCTCCTGATCGGTCAGAAAACCTCTTGATCGGTCAGTCTGACCGATCAGGTTGCAGGCAGACCGATCAGGGTGATCGGTCTAGTCTGAGATTGTGAGTTGGTTTCTCGCGATCAGAAGCTTCCTTGATCGATTTGGTGATCGATCAAGGAAGGCTTTGATCGATTAGGGTGATCGATCAGGGTGATCGATCACTAAGGTTTGCGAGAGAACAGAAGCTTCCTTGATCGATTCCCGAATCGATCAAGGAAGGCTTTGATCGATCAGGGTGATCGATCACTGAGGTTAGCGCGAGAGAACAGAGAGGCTCTGAATCGATTCAGCAACCGATTCAGGACACTCGTAATCGATTGGCTAATCGATTACGGTTCGAAAACTAGCCGTTGAACGGCTATATTTGACGTGGTAATCGATTGGGTAATCGATTAGGAAACCCTAGGCGTCGGGTATAAAGGGTTTTCACGCAGATTCTCTCGGCAGCTCTGAGCAGACCTTCGACACTCTTCTTCCTCCTTCCACACCATCTCAAGAGAAGCTTTGGAGCTTAGTGTTGCTGCACTTCCAAAGTTCTAGAGGTGATCACAAGCATGAAGATAGCAAAGAAAGCAAAGCTTGAGTTTATCATTGTAAATCTTGTAAGATTTCAATTTGTATTTGCTTAGATTCTTGTTGTATCTTCTTGTAAGCTTGTAAGAGGTTTCTCCACCTCAAGAAGGAGATCTTTCATAGTGTATGAGAGAGTGAGGAGAGTGAATCCTTGGATTAGTCACCTCAAGAAGGTGGATACCAAGTAAATCCTTAGTGTTAACATTGCTTGAAGTCTTCCGCGGCGACAAATCATCTACAAGCAAGAATCGGAGCTAATCACCCCCCCTCTAGCTCTCCTACCGGTCCCAACACTTAAAACCACTTATGTTTTATGTAGATATGCTTTAGAAAATTACAAAGCCAAAGGACATTTAACTTCCTTAGATTTTGAACTCCTAGTAGGAATTTATTACCTTGATGCCTTTATGTTTTTCATTTGTAATAAACAACAAATCGCCATTAGAACTGACTGTGAAGCAATTGTAAAGTTCAACCAGCAAATAATATGACTAAGAAAAACTTTAAGCACAAAAAGATGGATAAAATTTACAGACACAATCATAAATAGAGGTTTAAAAATCACTGGAAACATATTAAGGGAATAAATAATTCTTAGCAGACACTTTATCTAGACGTTTACACTAACCTTTAATGGATATTTCGGGATTAATGGATAGATAAAGAAAGGTGTAAACTTTTGTCATAAAAATCAAGAGGTTTGGCAAACAAGAACTTTAACAGTTCACAAAACATGAGGATCAATTCTATTTCTCCTCAAGAGAAATACTTGATAGTATACATAACTATTTACTTGACAATATCTAGAATATCTCAATAATACCGGGGAGTTCTGATTACAAGATTCCTATAATCAATGCATTAACCAATTACCTCTTAATAACAATACAAAAACTAAAAGAGAAGAAGTACTCTTGTTACGTAGTCTATTGTGGAACATAAGCAAAAGTTTACTATAATTGAGAAGAAGTCAAACTAGTCATACAACTGAAAACCCATCCTATAAAGGCTTTTACTCTCTAGACGAAGAATTTTCTTTCGCCAAGGAAATAATAAGGCATAACTTCTTTATAAGAACTTAATTAAAAGAAGGCGGCAGAGTTAAGTCAGACAAAACATATGGTCAAGCAACGTCCGCTGAGCCTGAAAAAACAAACACACACCTTCGGGCCTTATTTATAGGCCAAATTACTCAACTTTGGCCTAGCTTAAAGCAAAAGCTATTGAAACTTCATAACAGAGGGCCTCCGAATCAATACTTTTGGATTTCCCTACTAGTATCCCAGAAGACATATCCACATATATTCGAAGTATGGTAGAAAGCTCTACTTCTCAAATGTTCCTTTGCTTATGTGAAATACTCAAGGAATTCCATGCAAGCCCTCCTGAACATATGACAATTGCCTATAAAGTTGAATTTAGTTATAAACTTAAATGTAAAATGCTCTCTAAAGCCTGTGTGGACTCAAAAAAATATGATTGTCCATGCCAACTAATTTACCACTTCAGAAAAGCTAATATTGACTTTGAACAATATGTACCAAGAAATTTTAGAGGAAGACTTATTACTCCATTTACTTTAATGGATTATGAACTTCTATACAAACTATGGGTATACGACTTGGATTCCAATAATGACTTTCCAAAGAAATTACACAGCATTATAGCTCATGCTCTTGAAGAAGAAGAAATATTTGTTATCTGTACTTTTGAAAGTTCTTTGTCAAAGTGGTTAAACTTAAAGATAGAACCATCTAAACACTTAGTCTAGACTGACGTCCATGAGATCAATGGTCTTTAATTAGAAACTGAGGAATATCCCTCCGATCCTGATTTGAAGTGTGCAACACCTCCTACACTAGCAAATCAAATTAAGCACGGGTGTGCTTCAACTCAAGGAAACAATTAGTTCTGGGTTCAACATGAAGACCTAGAAAATTACATACTAGTCGGAGAGACCTACACCGAAAAAATCTACTCGCTTAGAGACATGGTCACCAGATTTTTTCCATTTAATTTTTTCACTCAACATACAACTCTCTACCAACATTATCAGAAGAAAGTAGAATGGTGGGTCGGAAAGAAAATGGCCAACTCAGCAAGATCAACAATATCCTATAGGCAACTCTAAACACAACCAACACTTCAACTCAAGCTACCAGCTCCGGAGCCCAGTCATTAGACTCAATAGGTGAACATAATTTGGAAAATATGATAAAACCCTAAAGATTGTTAGGATCGATACGCCTTGCTAGAGGAGGGTGAATAGCAATTCTTCGGCTTGTTCTTCCTACGTTGTTAGTTTGCACAGCGGAAATACAAACAAAAATAAAACTAACAATAAGAACAATGCTAACAAACCAGGTTTTACTTGGTATCCACCCCGGACGGGTGACTAATCCAAGAATCCGTCGGTGGATCACTCCTCGGATAACCTCCGGTTATCACGTGTAGCTCCTTGTGGGTGGAGAAACCTCACCACAACATCTCGGACGCTTTGTGAACACAATAGACTACTAACCGGCTTTACCCAAGCATGTTTCGTCAAGAAACTCAGTCATCGTGAAGTCCTCTTTAAATAAGACTCGGGGCTGATTTCTTGCTACCAGTCGACTGCCTCCAGGGCAGTCGACTGGTGCCAGCCAAATTCGACCGTTACACCCCCAACGTTCGAATTTTAGCCAACTCACCAGCCACCTACCAGTCGACTGCCCCCAGAGCAGTCGACTGGTCCCAGGGCTGAGACCTTTCTGTGAGTTACATCAGTCGACTGCCCCCAGGCCAGTCGACTGGTCTACTCACCCACCTAAGGTTACCCATCCTGAGTACATTCCACTCCGCACTCAAACCCTAGGATTTCCCGAGTACAATCACACTGCACTCGTACCCTCACGACTCGACTGACTCCTCCTCCGCAGCCTCGACTGTTGCCTTCGCGCCCTCTTCATCTTCGGCCCTCGTCCCTCGGATGCGCACGCAAGCCTCCAGCTTGCCTCCATGCTACCCTTCACGTACGCCTCGAAGTCTGTGCCCATCAGCTCATCGTCCCTGCACTCCATGGTCCCTCAGATGCGCACGCCAGCCTCCAGCTGGCCTCCATACGATCCTTCACCGTACTGAGGTCGTCCAGTCAGGTCCATATGCGTAACTTGTACAACCTACACACTCAACATACGCATATCAAATACAAGGGTAAACCTAACTTAAACCCTTTGCCCAAACATCAAAACCCATGGTCACTTCGGACCATCTTAGAGTCGATTGCTCCAACAATCTCCCCCTTTTTGATGTTTGGCAATCCGTTTAAGTTAGGAAAGCAAGATAGTAGTAAATAGCAAAAACGATGCTAAATGAATGCATATGCAATGCATAACTGGATCCTATCCCAAAGCATCACACACCTAACCCTCCAAGTTAGGAATTTTACACCAAACCGGGCTTTTTAAAGCTTCTCCAAAGCTCCCCCTTAAACTAGACTTACAAAGGCTTTTTAAGAACCTCTCCAGGGTTCCCCTTACGCCAAGAAGGGAGCAGCCGTGCTCCCCTTCAAACTTAGCTCCCCCTAAACCTAGAGTTTCTTTCTAGCAAAGGTATTGGTTTCCCACTTAAACACAATATTTCTCCCCCTTTGCCATACATAAAAAAGAACCCAGTAATTACCCAATTATTGGTTCTTTAACTTACCCACTCAATGACCCTAAACACAGTATACTAGACCCTCATACACTTGTTCCTTGTCATTTGGATCCCAAACCAGCTGCTGATACCCAAATCAGCCTCTGGCAGTTGACTGCCCAAATGGGCAGTCAACTGATATTCTGATTTCAGTCTTTTCTGGCCATTTTCAGAAATACGCCAGAAATTCCACAAATCTCCAAAAATTTCTAAATTTCGTGAAGAACTTTGTGGTACCCATACCTACTTGGGAAAAATACATCTACCCATGTATCTATCACCATTCCCAAGTTTGACACAAAACTCAAAAATTTCAATGAAAATTAAGGCAAACAAGGAGGCAACCTCCCCCTTAACCTATGCCTTCTCCCAATTTTCATTTTTCTTAGGTTAAGTTCTACCTAACTTAACACCCTAACACCAAGTTAGGTTCCACCCAACCTAACAACCAAGTTCTTCTCCCTTTGACACCATTAAGGATTGCCCCCCACTCAACCTTATCCCTAGTGTCAATAAGAACTTAACATAACCTTAAACACTCTAATAGTTTGCAAGCACATTTGCTAGGATATACCTTATCCTAGGAAAATATGATATCATGGAAATATCAAGTGTGTTTAACTTTTGGTACACATCTAAGTTTCTTAAGGATTTTGCATTAAGTATCAACTTTCAAATTCGTTTCTAATTCCATGTGTTTGTCAAATCTACCCATCATAATTCGACACATGGAATTGTCCTCAATTCTTTCTTTTTAACCACTAAACCTTAGATACCTAGGAAACTTATCAACCTTCCTTGATTTTCAAGATTTCCAATAAATCCTCATCAAATCAAGAGATAACATTTCTTTCAAGGGATATAAGATTATAATCAAGAATTCTAATCCTAAACCATATCCCGTGATCCAATTTTGTAATTTCTGACAGTCCAATACCCTTTTTCATCTCAGCCTACGGACCAGTCGACTGCCCATGGGGCAGTCGACTCCCAAAACTCAGAATGTTTCTGGGCTTGAGACCAGTCGACTGCCCCCAGGGCAGTCGACTGATACCTGAATTTCAGTCTTTTCAGCCCAGTTTCAGTAATGCCTAAATAATTCTACAAATCTTCAAAAATTCTGAATTTTCGTGGGGAGATTTGTGAAGTCAATATCTACTTGAGAAAAATATGTTTCCAAATAAATGTACTCCAAATCCCAAGATTGGCATGAAATCCTACTTCTTCTAAAAGGTATCAAATGAGCTCATCCTAAAAGTACTAATTCTCACTTCTCTTCAATACATCCACTTCTCCTTGATCACAACTCATTTATATCATTGAATTATATGGTCTTCCACCATTAAACCTCAATTTTATGAATTTTAACCCTCTTTTCACCTTTTTCTCCCTAAATTCTTATTTTAATGTGCCAAAATCTAGGAGTAAGACTTATCCAAGTCTTCCAACCTTTTTGGCACATTTCACCTAATTTCCTAAAGGAGAAACTTTTGAGATCCATTTACCATGGACCCCAAAGGCTTCTAGAGCTCCCCCTTGAGCTCTTAGCCTTAGCCACCTCCCTAGGTGACTCAATCCATACTAGGCCACACCGGTGTGCCACCGGTGACTCTTGGCCTATAAAATTGACCTTTTTAACCTTGGACGCCTTGCTCTTGGTTAGGTCACTCTTTTTACCCTTGGATGGCATCCCCTTGCCATCCTTGGACCTTCCCTCCTTACTAAGATTGTATATTTTCCCAACATACTTCTTTCCATTGCCCTTGGAGGTCTTAGATCGGTACCCCGATCTATCATAGTTGGGTTTGATGCTACCCAACACCATGTCTAAGCCCTTAGATCCAACCGTGAATCATTCTAGAGCTTTTTCTAATGTATCAAGTCTTGCCCTCAAGGCTTGATTTTTCCTTTCTAGGCCTTGAACCCTAGAGTCCATATGTTCACCTTGGACATTCCTAAACCTATCCACTTTCCTAGGCATATGTTTCCTTTCCTTGGGGTTAATGTGTTGGGACCGGGTGCATGTCGACAAGGATACGAGTTCGTAAAATTTAAAATTTTTACGTGCAGCGGAAGAGTTTGCATAAAATAATTTCCTAAATTATTTTAACTTCGTATCTAGCATGCAACCTTATAGTGTATCGACATAATCATGAAATAAAAGTTTGCGGAAAAGTAAACTAATTTACTTTTATACCTCGCGTAACTTGAAGAAAGGGACGAGATCCAACCGTAGCGTCCCTTGGAAGCTTCGCCTCTATTCGCGTCCACGCCGAGTTCTCTTCGGGATGACTTCGCAAAGTCACGAGTTTTGTGCCGACGAGAACTACTAGATTCTCGGAAGGCAGAACTAGAAGAATAAGAGAGGAAAGGTAGGAAACTAACCAACGAAGTAACGGAATCGTATTCCGGGAAGAGAGGAGTCGTTATCCGCTTCTTCTTCTTCGTGTTCGGGTTTCTTCTTCTCCTTGCTTGCTCACGCCAACCTCTAGGAGAGGTGTGATTTGCGCCGGCCCTAGATAGGAAGAAGGTGGCCGGCCTTAGGTGGAAGAAGGTGGCCGGCCCTAGGTCTTCTAGTGGGCGCCGGTCCTAATGGGAAGGAGAAGAGGAGAAGAGAATAGAAGAGAGAGAGAGGGAGAGCTCTATGATTCAATTACTTGAATTGAAATTAAGGGCTAGCCTTTGGTTCCTTTATATAGTAGCAACTCCTTTACTAAGTCTCCCTCTAAACCGAATTAACGGAATTAACGGAATTAGTTATAAGAAATTTATCTTATAAATTTTCTTATTGCTTATTCCGTTTAAGCCTAGTCTTATTATAACCATTTATAATAAAACAAATTAGTTATCATAAGAAATTTATTCTATAAATTTTCTTATGAATTTTATTATAACTAACTTTATAATAAAACTAATTATTTATCATAAGAAATTTATCCTATAAATTCTTATGAATTAATTCCGTTTAAACCAAGTCTTTATTATAAACTAATTTATAATAAAAACTAATTCTTCTTCTCTTTAAATTATGGAATAAATTTTATAAGAAATTTATAAACTTTCTTATTATGGAAAAATCAATTCATAATTGATTTTATAAAATTAAAATAAACCCAATTCTTGGATTATTTTAATCTTCCATAAAAGAATAAATTTCTATAAATTTATTTATATAAATTTCTTTATACAAATTTATTTATCCATAATTCATAAAATAAATCGTGCTTGATTTATCTTATTAATTAAACCAAATAAATTGATTTAATTCCCTTTAATGGCCGGCCACCACAAGGAGGGTTAATACCCTCTTTGGCCGGCCAAAACTGACCCGAACCGATCGCGAATTAAACTCATTTAATTCGCCCAAAAAGCTTTCAAAAGACTTAGCCATTTTAGTTTCCATTGCGCCTCTGATTAACTCAGATTCGACTTATTTCTCTTGATCGGAAAATCCAATTTTCAACTCGTTTTAAATCCCTCGGATTACTCGTAGTGCGTGTGACTAAATAGGCTTTCGATTTATGTTGGCAGTCTATAATTAACTAATTATAGAACGATCATGAGTGGCACCTAGTAGTACATCATGATCCCCAATTAATCGAAAGATCAACGGTTTGATCTTAGAAGAAATTATTCTGAAACCCTTCAGCAGCTCTAATGAATCGTGCCCCATTCCCTTCACCACCTTATACCCACTTGGTTCAGGACACGGTCTATGGTGTCAGTCCCCACTAGGCTGACTACGTCACACCTAGCCCAAGTAATGTCTTACTCGTCCTTTGGATTTCTAATTACTCTCATGTATTTTAGAGACTCTCACTCTAAACATGATATGCTCTGGCCAGAGGCTTTGAGTAACAATCCGACGATAGGCCTGGGTATACATCTCCTCGCAAGGAGTGGTGAATCCTTTGTAGGCTGTTCAAACATCTTCGGGCACTTCGGCTTATACCCGATCATCCTGGGTCCACACCTCCTTGGAGATGCTTGCTTAAGATGTCAAAGTATAAGTCTCCATGACCAAGATGACTTGAACACCGCAAGTCAAAGGAACATCGCACTTAAGCCGCAGTAAGATCTTCATTGACATATCTACATGTAGATTCCCATATGAAGTCTTACAGCTAGTCACTCCAATGAACTAGTTCCCTTAACTAGCACCCATGTTTATCTCCGGACATCCCAATGTCACCAGCCAGTGAGAATCAGCTGATTAGAGAATAACCCATGCTAGTCTCAACAGAATTGATAGTGTCCGTTTTTATCAATTCATCGACTAGGGATATTTTCAATACTTCACATTTGCGCATTTAGAGATAATCACTAGTTGTGATCTCATCACAAATTCTCTTATGCTGTGAGTTATATTGCGGACATTCAGTAGATGAGTTTAAGATCCCAATCAAATACACAAGCATGTATACTCAAATAGTGAATTATCATTTATTAATATAAATGTTTTACAATCATAAGGCGATTGCCTTAGGACACTTCTCTCATATCACTAACAAACTCCCACCTGGCCTAATGCCAATCGCTACGGTATCCAATACCACAGGCTCTAACATGACCCTCAAACTTGCTTTGAGGCAAGGCCTTAGTTAAAGGATCCGCTATATTCCTTTCAGTGGGAACTCTCTCAATTTGTATGTCATTCCTACTTATAATCTCTCTGATTAGATGATAGCGGCGAAGCACGTGTTTGGATCGCTGATGAGACCTTGGTTCCTTTGCTTGTGCAATAGCTCCATTGTTGTCGCAGTAAACCGGCACTGCATCATCAATGGTTGGAACCACACCAAGTTCGGAGACAAACTTCTTGATCCAGACTGCTTCCTTTGCTGCTTCCGAAGCTGCGATATATTCCGCTTCCGTGGTGGAATCCGCTACGGTGTCTTGTTTGGAACTTTTCCAACTTACTGCGCCTCCATTCAAAGTAAATACGTATCCAGACTGCGATTTGGAGTCATCCTTATCTGTCTGGAAACTGGCATCTGTATACCCACGTATTACCAAATCTCCTTCTCCATATATTAGGAACACATCCTTAGTTCTTCTTAAGTACTTAAGGATTGTCTTAACAGCCGCCCAGTGATCCATTCCTGGATCCGACTGGTATCTGCTTGTGACGCTCAAAGCATACGATACATCAGGCCTAGTACATAACATAGCATACATGATAGATCCTATCGCGGATGCATAGGGAATCTTATTCATGCAAATCCTCTCGTCTTCTGTGCGCGGACACATAGACTTTGAAAGGTTGATCCCATGCCTAATGGGAAGGTAACCTTTCTTGGATTCCGACATGCTAAACCTTTTTAGCACTCGGTCTATATATGTAGACTGCGAAAGACCAAGCAACCGTTTTGATCTATCTCTATAGATTCTAATCCCAAGGATATAGGTTGCTTCTCCCAGGTCTTTCATGGAGAAAGTTTTGGATAACCAAATTTTAACTATCTGTAAGACTGAAATATCGTTTCCTATAAGTAAGATGTCGTCGACATATAATACTAGGAATACGACTGCACTCCCACTAACCTTCTTGTACACACAGGGTTCGTCAGGATTTTGTGAGAAATCAAACTTTTTGATTGTCTCATCAAAACGGATATTCCAGCTCCTAGATGCTTGCTTCAGTCCATATATGGATCGTCGAAGCTTGCATACCTTGGTTTTATCAACCGATGTGAAACCTTCAGGTTGTATCATGTATACGTCCTCAAGCAGGTTTCCGTTAAGGAAAGCTGTTTTCACATCCATTTGCCAAATCTCATAATCATAATAAGATGCTATGGCTAGGAGCATCCGAATGGATTTAATCATAGCTACTGGCGAATAGGTTTCGTCATAATCAATTTCTTGTTTTTGACGATATCCTTTGCCACTAATCTAGCCTTAAAGGTAACAACATTACCTTCATGNGAGAAAGAAAAAAAAGAAAGAGTTAAGTGGTCGTGGAGAGATTTGATCCCGCGATCTCTCCGGTTCACGGCTAAAGCAGAAACCAACTGGGCTAGGGTATCAAGCACAACAAAAGGGGGAGAGATATTAAGTTGAGTTATAAGTTGGACTTAAATACCCCATAAGTATAAATAGGTGATTAAGGAGAGAAATTCTATTTTCTCTCAAAACCCTCACCCTCGCCCAAGCCTCACGCCGACCCCTCTCTTCCTCCTCTCTTGGGCGACACCAACACCAAGCCCTAGAGGGCCGGCCAAGGCTCTCCTCCGAGAGATATCCCTATATTCGAGATCCCCGCGACGAGAGGAACGCGTAGGCGCGAAGAATTCTCCGAGATCTCAAGTTTCTCCCGAGCCCTAGACGTCAATCTTGGTTGTAAGTCCAAGATATCAATGTAAGTACTGCTCACCTGCAGTAAGAGGCGGTTTTTCCGCAAGAATTTTCCTTAAAAGTTTTTAAAAGAGATATTTCCTTTTTGTTTAAGTTTTTGCATGTGATCTTAGTTCATTATATGCTTATATATGTTTGATTAGGTAGTCTATGTGAGTTTAGGGTCCAAGAAAAGCTATGAGAAAAGAAAAGAGAAGATAAAGATAAGAAAAGAAAAGGCCAAGGCCTTAAGAAATCCCCAAAAGTCAAGACTTAGGGATTTGAGCACACAAGAGGCTCATTAAAATGCCAAGGCATTTAAAGATAAGAAAGAGAAGAAAGAAAAGCTATTTTATTTTATAAGGCCAGTACCTGGCGTCCAAGGGCGTCGTTAAAGAAATCCAGGTGTCCAATTCCAAGGTCTTGGCCCTGGTAGACCAAGGTCTGCTCTATTAGGATTGGTGGCTCGCTACCCCAACCTTTTAGGGAACGCGCATAAGATGGTACTTACGTCTTAAGTGGATCCAAGTTATTATTATTTTCAAGTATATGCTTTAGCAAAGTTTTCTAAAGTTTAAAAGAAGTTTTCAAAGAGTTAAAGAAATATTTTAAGTTAAAGAATTGCTAAAGTTTCAAGTTAAGCCAAGAAAAGTGAGTTAAGATTTATAAATGCTTGAGTATGCATGTTTTCGAGTTATACATGTTCTTAGTGTTTCTTTCAAGCATATAAGTATCTCATGTGATTTCATATTGTTCAAGAAGCATGTTTGCACATTTCGAGATTTTGTGAGCTAGATAGTACTTACTAAGCTTTTTGCTTACTAGTTGCATTTCCTCTTACTGCAGATAAAGGTAAAGGCAAGCAATTCTGAAGGAAGGCGACGAGGCGGTGCTGAGTAAAGTGTGTATGGTGGCTGATTTTGGAGAGATCCTTAAGACGAGACAGTTTAGTTATTTGAATTACAATGTTTTAGTTTATTCAAATTCCAAGTTATTGCTTTATGGAGTTTAGCGAATATTTAAGCTTTGGATAGTTTTACATGCTCAATTTCTTAGAGTAAAGATTCCATGTCATTTCATTTAGCATACATATTCTTATGATTGCATTGGATGAGTAGAAGTGTGAGTAGTTTGGAATATTGATACTTTGTTGGAGATATTGATGCATGTGCCAAGATAGTATTAATTCCCCTTTGAATCAAGTTTTTATTGCTTAAGTATGTTTAGAAAAGTTGCTTTCTCATTTCATAATGCCTTAGGGATGTTACAGAATTTTGTGTGATGAGTTTCAATGGTTAGAAGTTAAGTTTGGTACAAACTCTAGCTTAAAGTTATATAGATTTTCATAACTCGCTAAATTCCGCAAAAGTCCTAATTCCAAGTTTATGGATTTGTTTTGATTGGCTAATAGTTTAGAAAACTGGTATAGAGTATAGAAATGGTGTCATGATTTTGTATGGCTCGAAAGTATAGGTTTGGTGAAGTTTTGAAACAAGCTTCGAATCTGAATTTTCAGATTTCAGGCGTGCCAGTCGACTGGTTCAGAACCAGTCGACTGCCCTATCGAACAGCAGCTTCTGTCCGATACACCAGTCGACTGCCAAGAGGCCAGTCGACTGGTGCCGCGCCCAGGAACTTTCTGTGGCCGATACCAGTCGACTGGTCAGATAGCAGTCGACTGGTACCATTGCAGAAAAGCCCTATAGATGTAAAGAAGTGTGCCATGGTATCATGCATGACTATTAGAGTTAGTATATCATAGATAGATTTAAATTGAGAAGGAAAAAAAAAAGAAGTTCCGCATTTTTAGTCGTGCATTAAAGTCAAGAAGTAGATAAAAGTAACGATCCGTCTAAGGCAGAGAAGGCGGGTCGCTACATAGGGTTTCTTGCAAAGGCGTGCTTGGTTTCCCAAAGTAAACCCAACACTTCTCCGCCTTTGCCTAACATCAAAAAGACTCTAACAATATTCCAATTATTGGATCTTTTAATCCCTAATGATCCTAAACACAGTGTACTAGCCCCCATACACTTGTTTTACATCATTTGAACACCAATCAGCTGCTGACTACCCAAATCAGCTCTGACCAGTCGACTGCCCCTGGGTCAGTCGGCTGATACTCTAAAAATCAATTTTTCAGTATTTCTGACTCCAAATTCAGAAATGCATAACTAATTTCACAAATCTTCAAAAATTTCCAAATTTTGTGGAGAAGTTTGTGGTACCATACCTACTTAGGAAAAATACATTTAGCAATGTATCTATCATCATTCCTAAGTTTGGCACGAAATCCAAAATTACCTATGAAAATCAAGACATAAGACACAAGAGGCAACCTCCCCCTTAACCTATGCTCTCTCCCAATTTTCAATTCACCAAAGTTAAGTTCTACCCAACTTAACATCACACATTTTCTTTTGTCAAGTTAATCCTAACTAAACGCCCCAAGTTCTCTACCCTAGAAACTTCTAGAAAATCCTAGAAAATCTAAAAATTTGCAAGCACATTTGCTAAGATATATTCTACCCTAGAAAAATATGATTCCATGAAGAATATTAAATGTGCTTGACTTTTGGTACATCCTCTAATTTCCTCAAAAATTTGTCATTTTGTATTAACTTTGAAATCTATCTATAATTCCATGTGTTTGCCAAGGCTCACCATTATAATTTGACACATGGAATTTTCCTCAACTCTCCCCTTTTTATCTCTTAATCCTAGATACATAGGGGAAACTTCCATATCCTTTCATTCATTAAGAGCTTATCATTCAACATCATCCAATGAATTTTAAGCACTCATCAATATTCCTTGAATTCCATGATATCATCATAGCCTCATTTCATACAATCACCATTAAATTAATGAGGCAAAACCTTATTTAAAGAGCGTAAACAAGGATTTTAGTTTAAGGTCATATCCTATTTTCCAATAGTAGTTCATGAATTTCAATCCATATAATATCAAGCCATGACATAAAATCTCACAAGATAACATGACACTTCCCTATGCTTCCAATTTTATAATTTCTTATTATCCAATGTGCCTTTTCTACTTAACCTTACGGATCAGTCGACCGCCCCCAGGGCAGTCGACTGGCAAAACAAACAGAAGGTTCTCAATATCAATTTTTGCCTGGATCAGCCGACTAGTCCCTTACCAGTCAACTGATACCTGAATTTCAAGTTTTCAGGCAAATTACAGAAATTCCCAATTAATTCCACAAATCTACAAAAAATCTGGAATTTTGCAGAGAGATTTGTTGATCCTATGTCTACTTGGGAAAAATATGTTTCCAAACAAATGTACTACAAATCCCAAGATTGGCATGAAGCTCAACTCTTCCTAAATTGCATCATTTAACCATTTCTAAAAGTCCTAATTTTGACTCCTTCTTGATGTATCTTTTCATCTCTGACCATGATACATTTCTAGCACTGAATTATATGGTATTTACCCATTAAACCCTAATTTTATCAAATATAATCTCATTTTCATCTTTTTATCCATAAATTCCTTTTAATGTGATAATTCCCTAGGATTAAGACCCACCTTAGTCTTCCAAACCCTTTGGCACATTTCCTAGTCCACCTAGACTTCCTAGAGACACCATCTCTTGAGATCCATTTACCATGGATCCCAAAGGCTCCTAGAGCTCCCCCTTGAGCTCTTAGCCCTAGCCACCTCCCTAGGTGACTCAATCCACACTAGACCACACCGATGTGCCCCCGGTGATTCTTGGCCTACAAACCTAACCTTCTTAATCTTAGACATCTTGTCCTTGGTTAAGTCATTCTTTTTATCTTCAAATGGCACCCCCTTGCCATTTTTAGACTTCTCCTTCTTGCCATAATCATATGCTATCCCAGCATATTTCTTTCCCTTGGCATTGGATACCTTAGACCGGTATCCCAACCCCGATCTATCATAGTTGGGTTTTAAACTACCCAACACCATATCTAAACCCTTAGATCCAATCGTGAATCTTTCTAGGGTCTTTTCCAATTTATCAAGTTTTTTCCTTAATGCTTGATTTTCTTTTTCTAGACTTCTAACCCTAGAATCCATATGCCCACCTTGGATATTCCTAGACCTACCCAGCTTTCTAGGCATATGCCTCCCCTTCTTGGGATTTTTGCCTTGATCCTTAGGTCTAGAGGTCTTGGATTTTTCGTGATGCATGACCTTCCTAGAGTTTTGATCTACCTTGTTCACCCTATTCCTATCATTATACTTAAATCCATGACTATGCGCAGTCAAGCATTTTTCATTAATTCTAGCATGCATGGAGGAACTTAAATTTGAATTGCATTTCAATTTAAAGTTAGGGATTACCTCCCTTACCCTTGAAGTTCCCCCTTGATGTGAGCTTCTTTTCTTCTCATCCTTCTCCCATCTTCTTAAGTGCTCCATTTTCTTGAACTCTTTATTCCTTGGGCACTTTATGTGGTAATGTCCTAGCTCACCACATGTGAAGTATCTAATTTTCTTTTTCCTCTCTTGGGCTTCTCCATTCCTACAACTCATGTTAGATTTAAACGGAATTGAAATGAGTGTAGGATTTACCTACTTTTTCTTACCATTTGGACACTTGTCCTTGTAGTGTCCCTTTTTCATTGCATCCAAAGCATATGATATGATCCTTGGTCTTTGCTTTGGTGGAGGTTGGAGCTTCTTCTTGCTTTTGCATGGATGAGGATCTCTCCTCCCTCTCAATTCTTGAGATTGATACTTCCTCTTCTTCTCTTGAGGAAGTTGATGATTTTTCACTTAATTCTTCCACTTCACTTGATGATGTTGATAATCTCTCACTCTCTTTTTCCTCCTCTTGGGCTATCGAGCTCACTTCCTCGGGCTCTTCCACTAATTGAACTCGTGTAGGGTTTTCATAGAATTCTCCTATCTTTTTCCATAGCTCATGTGCATTTTGATATTTTTCTACACCACTAATTACATTGTTAGGCAAAATATTAAGTAAAATTGCAATTACCTTTTCATTTGCCTTTGATTGATTTTGTTTCTCTTGATTCTAATATCTTGGTCTAAGCTTCTTCCCATGCTTATCTCTATGAATTTCAATTGGTTCTTCAAGAGCAATCCTAAGGTCCCACTTCATTCCGAACCATGTTTCTATCCTTGTCTTCCAATATCCAAAATCTTCATGATCGTAGGGGGTGGAGTGTAGATGTCATCTCCTAGCTTGTCTTCTATCGTTTTTCCTCTAGCTTTCTTTGCTCCCTCGGCGGTTAGTCCAATAAGAGCGGTCCTTCACTCAGATACCACTTGTTAGATCGTTACGCCTTGCTAGAGGGGGGTGAATAGTAATTTTTGACTTTCTTCTCTACCTACATTGTTAGTGCGCAAGCGAAAATACAATAAAACAAAACTAACAACTAAACAATGCTAACAATACATATTTACGTGGTTCGGAGATGAAGACTCCTACTCCACGACAGTCCGTGAGGTGGATGATCCCTCGATCCTTCGGCAGATCACTCCCCGGATGCCCTCCGGCTAGTTCGCGCAGCTCATTGTGAGTGGAGAAACCTCGCCACAACCTTGAGTACACTATCTGAGCACTGAGACTACTAATGAGCTCTAACCAAGCTCATTTCATCAAGAGTTCTCAGCTCAACCCGAGTTCTCTTAAATAGAACTCAACACTGAAACTCTTGCCACCAGTCGACTGGTCCCACCCAACTAGCCAGCCAATGGCTCTCTCAACGGCTAGTTTTTGAGCTTACCAGTCGACTGCTCCCAGGGCAGACGGCTGGTCTCCGGTCAGAAACCTTCTGTGAGTTTCTGTGCTTAGTGGCAGTCGACTGTTATATCCCCAGTCGTCCTACTCACTTCGAAGACTCTCCTCCATGCGTGCCTTCAGGTACACTCCCTTGGCTTGCCCCTTGAAGTCTTCTTCCACCAGCTATCGTCCCTCGGATTCTCACACAAGCCGTCCCTTGGCTTGCCTCCATGCCACCCTTCACGTGTGCCCTTGAAGTCCACTTCCCGGTTTGCCTTTGGAGTCCTCCTCCCTCGGCTCTTGTCCCTTCATGACTTAGCTGACTCTTCACCGGCAGCCTTGACTGTTGCCTTCGCGCCCTCTTCGTCTTCGAACCTCGTCCCTCGGATACACACAAGCCTCCAGCTTGTCTCCATGCCATCCTTCACGTATGCCTCGAAGTCTGCGTCCCTCGGCTTATCATCCCTGCTATACCAAGGTCCCTCGGGTGCACACAAGCCTCCAGCTTGTCTCCATGCCACCCTTCAGCGTACCGAAGCCGTCCAGCCAAGTCAATATGTGTAACCTGCACATCCTGTACACTCAAATACACATATTAGATCTCAAGGGAACACCTAACTTAAACTCTTTGCCCAAACATCAAAACACATGGTCACTCCGGATCATAGATTGCCTCAACAACTAGACCCATCAAGGCGGAACTATAAACTCGACATGGTGTGTTGTTCCTTGAAATCCAATTGTTGCACTATTCTATGCCAACTGATATGACACGAGAACATCGGACTT
Source organism: Boesenbergia rotunda (assembly GCA_024364735.1). Lineage (NCBI taxonomy): Eukaryota > Viridiplantae > Streptophyta > Magnoliopsida > Zingiberales > Zingiberaceae > Boesenbergia > Boesenbergia rotunda. The sequence goes on from JAGFNQ010003124.1 coordinate 204,961, forward strand.
AGTTAGAACTAAGTTTTGATACCATAATTACCTTCTATTGGGGCAATTAGCCCAAGTATGATCTGGAGGATCATGGTTTTGATGTGTGTGTGCCAATATGGTTAAGTTAAGAGGTTATGTTGTTTTGATATGTGTAATTGAGTTTTGCAGGACTTGGTGAGACACACATACGCATCCGAGGGACGAGAGCCGAGGGAAGAGGACTCCAAGGGCATGCTGGGTGAAGTGGACTTCAAATGGCATACATGAAGGATGGCATGGAGGCAAGTCAAGGGCTTGTGTGCGCATTTGAGGGACGACAGCCGGTGGAAGAGGACTTCAAGGGGCAAGCCAAGGGAGTGAACTTGAAGGCATACGTGATGGATTGTCTTTGGAAAGAGGAAGAGTGCAAATGTAAGCTGGGAATCGACTGGGGATGGATCAGTCGACTGCCAGCCCAGAACTCGATCTCACAGAAAGATCAGTCGACTGGTCTGGGACCAGTCGACTGATCAGGTCAAAAAATTAGCCGTTAGACTAGCCGTTGGCAAGCTGTTTGGCTAGGACCAGTCGCAGTCGACTGGTGGCGAGCTGGGTTGTTTGTTTAAACAACCCTCTCCACTATTTAAGCAGTAGCTTAAGGCTAAGAGAAGATTAGCTCTTCATGGTAAGATCTTCTCTTTTGTGCTCATCTTCCTCCTCAAACTCTAGATTCATCTTGTAAGGTGGAAGAAAGGTTGTGAGAGGTTGTTCTCTACCGAGAAGGAGAAAGAGTTAGCCGGAGATTGCCGGGGCGTGATCCACCGAAGGATCAAGGGATCGTCCACCTCAAGGACACGCCGTGGAGTAGGAGCTTGGAATCTCCGAACCACGTAAAACGGTATTGTGTTAGTATTGTTATTATTGTTATTATTGTTAAGCTTCCGTATGTGCTAGCATTGTAGAGAGAGTTGCGACTTGGGGTGACCGAGCTATTCACCCCCCTCTAGTTGTGCCATCGGTTCTAACAAGTGGTATCAGAGCACAAAGACGCCTTCAACGGACTAACCGTTGAGAAGAGCAAAATCATTGAAATGGTCGGCTTGCACATTCAACCTCCAAAATTTGAGGGAGAATTCTCATGGCGGAAGAAGAGAATGGAGGTATTTTTCAATATCGATTTTGATATGATGTTAATTATGAAAATTGGGTTTGAAGTGCCTAGGGATAAAGAGAACAAGTTACTTGATGAAGTAAGATGGAGTAGGAAGCAAAGAGATGATCATCTAGCAAATTTCAAAGCCTTGCATCATCTACTTAGTGTGCTTCCCCAACAAGAAGTAACAAGGATTGGGAACTACTCAAGTGTCAAGTATTTATGGGAAAAACTAGTAGAGCTTCATGAAGGCACTTCGGAGGCGAAAATAGGCAAAAGATATCTTCTCCGGTCCCAACTCAACAATATCAAACTTGATAATGGGGAGAAAGTAACAAGTTTACATGCTAGATTTTAGGAAATACTTAATGGGCTAACAAGTGTAGGGGAACAATTATCCAACCGAGACATTTTGATAAAAGCCATCAATGCCTTCCCAAGAACATCAACTTGGAGCTCAATGGTGGACTCATACTACATTTCCAAGGATCTAGAGAAAACATCTCTGGAAGAATTTTTCTCAACCATGGAGCTTCATGAGACTCGAGTTGGAGGAACAATTGAAGAGATATACAAGCCAAAGAATATAGCCCTTGTGGCAAACAAGGAAAAAGGTAAAAAGAAGGAGGTCTTATCATCCGATTCGGAGGACTCTAGTGCATCCATGGGTAGTGATGCGGAAGCCTACATGATAAGGAAAATGAAAAAAACATTTAAACATTTTTCTACTAACAAGTCTCATGTAGGAAAGAGTCGAGGAGCAAAAATAAAATAAGGAAGATTATTTGCTACAATTGCCAAGGAGAAGGACACATGAGAGATGAGTGCCCTCTCTTAAAAAAGAAGGAAGGAAAAAAGAAAGAAGGAAAGAAGAAATCCAAAGAGAAGGAGAAGAAAGTGCAAAACTTGAAGGCTATATGGGATGATTCATCCTCATCGGAGGAGGAGGAACATCATGTATCCCATTTCACACTAATGGAAATTGACAACATTACCTCCACGTCATCCGAATTTGAAGAAGGAATGAGCGCAAGTGAAGATGAAGGGAGCTTAAGTGAAGGGGAAAGCTCAACTTCGGAATCAGACGTCTCGGTAAGGGAGGTATACAACTTACCCACTTCTACTCTCGTAAAAATAATTTCTAGTACGAATGATGATTTGGTTAATGCTAGAAAGAAAATTAAGTGCTTGAAAAATAAGATATGCATGTTAGAAACGAAATTGGCATCCATTGAAATTAAGGATGATGTGCATGCTTCTTCTTCCGTTTCAAATGACTTATGTTTAGAAGAAGAAAATAAGGATTTAAGGGAAAAAGTAGATAGCCTTACCAAAGCCCTTAGGAAATTTGAAGTTGGCTCAAAGACACTAGATAAGATCATTGGGAGCCAAAGAGCAAGCTTTAAGAAAGAAGGATTAGGTTTTGGGAAGTCTAGCAATGGAAAAATCTATCATTGCCTACTTGCTAGAGGACAAGCAAAGACCAAGACCCTAAGTAAGAAATGAATCTCCAAGGAGTACTTGGTTAACCCAATTAGGAAATATTTCTATTGGGTACCAAAGTCAATCCTCAAGGGTTAGAGGATTTGGGATAAGCTAACCATGGTGTTAGAATTTCAAATTTTTGAAATTTGGTTGACTTGAGACATTAAGGGAGAGGTTGTAGCCCATAGTAGAAATTCATGATGAATTGACTAAATAAGGTTTACCTTAAAAACATGTCATATTTCATTGTTTTATGATTGTATTCATGCATATGAGATGTTAGGATGATACAAATATTTCACTTATGCTTATGACATATTGTTGGGTTATTGGATGTATCACATTATTGAAAATAGACCAACTATAGGGAAAGTAAATGTTTAATTAATGGATATCTTACCCAAAAATCATAGTTGGACATTTTAAATAATTTAAAAATATTTCTGTGTTTTATTTACTATGGCATATAACTGTGAAACACATGATTTCAAAGCTAGGATGGAATTTTGGTACAAACTTAGAAGTTTTCAAAGAATTTGAACTTTGGTCAAAAAGTCAAACATGTTTAGATTTTTCATGAAGTTATATTTTTCTCTACTAGAATACATCATATGAAACATGTTTACAAATTTTTGTGATTTTTAGAATTTTTTGGAATTAATGGTGCATTTCTGAAATTTGGCCCAGAATTTGAGAAAATTCAGATTGAAACATATCAGTCGACTGCCCTGGGGGCAGTCGACTGATCCTTTTGTAAGTTGGCTAAAAGAAGGGACCAGTCGACTGATACCTACTCAGTCGACTGGTACTTCTGATTTCTGGGATTTTTCAGAAGGAGTAAAGTGTGTTTGTTTGATGCCATTGGTTATTGTTACTTCGGGCAATCCTTTTGATGATGTCAAAGGGGGAGAATTGGGTGGTTTAAGTTATTGTTTGTAACTTAACTTATGATGTATGCAAATTGAAAATTGGGTGTGAGGGCATAGGTTAAGGGGGAGGTTGCCTCTTGTTTTTGCTATGTCTATAATTTTCAATTGTTGTTGTTTTACCTAACTTAAATATATTGTCACACATCAAAAAGGGGGAGATTGTTGGGGCAATCGACCCAAGTATGATCTAGAGGATCATGATTTTGATGTGTGTGTGCCAATATGGTTAAGTTAGGATATTATGTTGTTTTGATATGTGTAATTGAGTTTTGCAGGACTTGGTGAGTCACACATACGCATCTGAGGGACGAGAGCCGAGGGAAGAGAACTCCAAGGGCAAGCCGGGTGAAGTGGACTTCAAAGGGCATACATGAAGGATGGCATGGAGGCAAGCCGAGGACTTGTGTGTGCATCTAAGGGACGACAGCTGGTGGAAGATGACTTCAAGGGGCAAGCCAAGGGAGTGGACTTGAAGACATACGTGAAGGGTGGTCTTCGGAGTGAGGAAGAGGGCAAATGTAAGCTGGGCAGTCGATTGGAGATGGATCAGTCGACTGCCAGCCCAGAACTCGATCTCACAGAAAGATCAGTCGACTGGTTTGGGACCAGTCGACTGATCAAGTCGAAAAACTAGCCGTTGGTTAGCTGTTTGGCTAGGACCAATCGACTGCCCCTGGGGCAGTCGACTGGTGACTAGTTGGGTTGTTTGTTTAAACAACCCTCTCCACTATTTAAGCAATAGCTTAAGGCTAAAAGAAGATTAGCTCTTCAGGGTAAGATCTTCTCTTTTGTGCTCATCTTCCTCCTCAAACTCTAGATTCATCTTATAAGGAGGAAGAAAGGTTGTGAGAGGTTCTTCTCCCCCGAGAAGGAGAAAGAGTTAGCTGGAGATTGTCGGGACGTGATCCACCAAAGGATCAAGGGATTGTCCACCTCAAGGACACGCTGTGGAGTTGGAGCAAGGAATCTCCGAACCATGTAAAACAGTATTGTGTTAGTATTGTTATTATTGTTAAGCTTCCGTGTGTGCTAGCAATGTAGAGAGAGTTGCGACTTGGGGTGACCAAGCTATTCACCCCCCCTCTAGCCGTGCCATCGGTCCTAACACCTTCTCCTAGCTCAACCCTACCTATGGATTTTGAGTTTTGAAAAATTCAAATAACCTAGGTCTATCAGTGGGTTTCAGTGAAAACCCATTGATGGACCTAGATAGGTCTAATTGCATTCATTTCAAATATTTTGAGTTTACGGTATTGCAAGGACTCGAATGGTGCTATCCATTATTTATTTAGGGCTTTCCAGAGGTTCTTCAATGATACGATAAGTTTTTTCTTAACTGTAGGCCTGATATGGGATTATATTAGGCCTACATCGGGCCTGATATATTTCAATATCATGCCCATGTCGGATTTGATATGATCCCATATCATACTCATGTCAGGCATGATATTGGAAGAAAATAAAATAAATTTAATAGAAAAATATATATAGTATATAGATTAAATAAAAAATAAATTATTTTAAAGTAAATAAATAATACAAATAAAAAAAATAAAATTATACATAATAAGAATAAATAATAAAGTAAAGATATAAAAAACAAAGAAATACAGATTAATATTCAAGATAAAACAATACTAAGATAGAAAAAAAATAGATAAAAATAAGAATATAAAGACATACAGAAAATATATCATAAAAATAAAGATATTAAAAGAATAAAAATAATGATAAGAACAAGTAAAATAAAAATAAGTTGATAGAATAATATTTTAACAGTGAGTTTCAAGTATACAGGATACGTTTCCCTTGAAAATTTTAAAATAGTAATCTAAATGTGGTACAAACTCTACGTGATGCACTTATCCATGTCAAGTGACATGCAATGAGAATTTCATTTATAGTAGTTAGAATTAAGTTTTGATATCATAATTATTTTTTTCTAACTTAATTCTACTTAGTGATTTTGAGTTTTGAAAAATTTAAATATCCTAGGTTCATAAGTGGGGTTCGGTGAAAACCCACTGATAAATTTGGACAGATCCGATTGCACCCATTTCAAATATTTTAAATTTATGGTATTGCAAGGACTCGAACGGTGCTATTCATTATTTATTTAGAGCTTTCCAGAAGTTCTTCAATGTTACGGTAAATTTCTTCTTAACTATGGGCCTGATATGAGATCATATCAAGCCTACATTAGGCCTGATATAATCCAATATCAGGCCCACGTTGAGCTGGATATGATCCCATATCAGGCCCATGTCGCCCCCGAGACTATGGTGCAACGGATGAGCGACTAGTTATCATCCCAGGTATCTGTGGTTCGATCCCCAATTATGACATATTTTGTAAAAAAATTTCCTCCAAATGAGGCGCGAATCCTGGGACGCTAGGCTTCTGGACCGCCCACGCGAGCACTTCCTGATTTACCCTGGCAGCTGGTGGGAAACTTCCGTGGGGTCGGATCGGTCACCCGAGGTTGAAAAAACATCGTTAATCGTGTCACACCCCGAGACCAGAGGAGTCGCTGATCCAATATAAAATCAGACAATATCTCCCCTATACGACAGACAATTTAGACATTCATACACACCACGTAATATAATAATTAGCCTCAGGTCGCAAAGCAAGAAATATATCATATAGAAATAAAAGCATCACAGTAATAAAACCATAATACTCACCTGAATTGCCCTCTGGGCAGGCACGCAACAACGACAACACACGAAGTCCAACAGAGGACTTAAAAATGCAAAACCCCATCAAATACACAAAATACAAGTCCACGACACAAATCCAATACAAAACACAAAGTATGCTATAAAAGTAACCAAGAACACGCGGAAGCACCCAAAGCTGGAGTCGTAGGGTCCTGAGATTGGCAACTGGGCTCCCCTAGTGACCTATCAACTTGAAAATAAAAACATGGTGATGGGCGGTGAGTTCAAGTGGTCTCTACGAGTATAGAGAAAGATATGCATAACATAATAAATAGCTGAACAAGTTATAAAGAAACAACAGGATACAGTTTCCAGTGGAATATCATAATATGCATAACTAAAAGTACCAAATGAATATATATACCAAAAATCAACCTATCCTGATCATAAAAAGGGGCTCGTATCATATGAGTTGGTGTAGGGTCATCAAACCAAACATATAATATCTCATGTATGTGTATGTCAAATATATGCAGCTGATCCTGTCGTAAAGCGAGGTGGACTCCCAAGAGCGAGGTGGACCCGAGTAAAGCTGATGCTGGCTCCGATCTGCAAGCAAAATGACCGTCAGCAACCTTCCGGGAAGTGTTCCCGGCAAGGTACTCCGACGATCAAGTCAGTCTCTGATGGAAGGAATGAAAACTGAAGAGCTGTAGCAAAAACTCTAACGCTCGTACCTGCGTGCGGAGTGTGGAGGACCTTATATAGCCGAGGGATCCGACAGTTCCTGCCTGCGTTTGCCGCCCTTTTGTCTCATGCGGGGATAGGATCAAGGGCACTATTAGCTCACCGACTGGAACCGACTAGCGCTAACTGGCGCCGTCCAATCTGACACAAGCAGGGGTCGCCGTGGTACGAAGTGTCAGGGTATGTCAGGAAAGTACTGTGTCAGCGGGATATTCACGATTCAAGCCTGAATGGTGTCAAGCCTGCGTCGACTCTCGTACCTCTTTGTCCAGTACAGTGTCAGAGAGTGGTTATTCATTAGGAAAATGACAAATCCGTAGCTGGAGCGCCGACTGACCGCCCCGAGTGAAACCTAGTCGTGTGGCCAATACCTCCTAGATTGGAATAGGGTACTCCCTGAGTCAAGGAGCGCTCGGACTTGTCCAATCCGACCCGTCCTAGGGTCGGGTGGATAGGGCACAGGGAGACCGCCGACTGGACGCCAAATGGATGTTGCCCGGATGACCTTAGGCTCGGCAGTCAATATCTCTTGCTAGGGGCTAATGTAACATGCGTATCGGGTGACAGACAGAGTCGGACACTCAGCATTTTCTAGGTAAGACCAAGTTGGGGTACATCTGACTGGCCACTCAGTCGGGCGATTCGGCCCGAGCGGGCCTCGGGCCCATGGCCCAGCCAGCTATATTGATCTATTCGTACCCCATGGTCCTGACCTATCCTTATGTAGCACCAGGCTGACCGAACGAGCTATACGTGAGTTAGGCCGGGATCATTAGCATCCCCTTTGAGTCTAGTCGAAGGAGGCACCAAGTCCGACTGACTGGACCATTATTTCAGAACAAGCCTGACACACCTGAGTAGGCTGCTTGCCCGATTGATCTCCACCACCAAATGCCCGACTACCTAGCGGCGTGCGAACATCATCCTCTCTACTTGTCTTTCCTATCTTGTCCCTGACTCTTGTCAGGCCGATTCGTATCTCCCTTATTAATTACCTCATTAAATACTGGAGAACGTGTCCGCTAGCTATTGGTTTCCCGAGTAACGAAACATCTACTGTCTAACACAGTGAATGGGCACCACACGCGTGTGACGCAATATCCCAAGATTTATACACGACTCAAATAGACAACTCGGATCTTCTCCTGCCTTTTCCTCGGATCGCCATCGGATGACTGACATTGGCCGCTCGACCCTATATATAGGCTGCCTCCCCCTCGTCGTTTTTTTACTTTTACCTTTCACTTCTACGCCCCCTGCTGCTCGCAAGTTCTCTGCTAGGGTTTCGGCGTTCTCCGGCTACGACCGCCTCGCGTTCTTCTTCTCTGGTGACCTTTTCCTTCACTCGGTTAGTTCTTCTCTCCTTTCTACCCCATGGATCCTTCCTCCTCAAACTCTGACCTGTGGTATACCACCATGGTGTCCGACCTCCATTACCACGACCTCGACCAACTACAATCCGACTACCACATTCCCTTCGACCACCGCCTCCGTTTGCCCGACCCGACCGACCAGCCTGAGAGCGCTCCTCTTAGTTACACAACTCTTTCCCGAGACCACCTCCAGGTTGGGCTCCATTTCCCGATCCATCTCTTCATTTCCTCCGTTTGCCGCTACTTCCAAATCCCCCTTTCTCAACTGGCCCCGAACGCCATCCGTCTGATATGCGGATTGGTCATTATCTTTTCTTTGTATCAGATTCCCCTCCAACCCGAGATCTTCTATTTATTTTTCTATCCTAAAAAAATAAGAACCGGGCAACTTCTTCTTCCAGGCTTGAGCCAAAACTTCCTTCCTAGCGAAACTTCCGACCTCGAACAAGGGTTGGAAGGAGCGCTTCTTTTTCGTGAACACAACTCTGCCCCCAAGTTGGCCTACTGCTTGGATTACCGACTTGCCCCCTTCTCCTCCTCTCCCTAAACACTATCGTTCGCTACCTTCTTACCAGTCGACCCTGTCCAAGATCGAGGGTCGGCACTTCCACGGGGTGAATTTGCTAAGCGAGGAGATCTTATATGTTTTCAGGCTCAGCTAAGTGCCCGTTCCTTGACCCAGATCACTCGGTATGTTCTCTATTCTATCCTTTGAATGTTTATAGCTAACTAAAATTTTGTTATTTTGAAGTAACTATGATGGTCGCTGCCGCTATGGAAAAGGGGTTTGGCATGGATGATGCTGAGCTAGAGTCGCGAGTTGCCGAGCAACTATCGCAGAGAGAAGCTACTCCGCTCGTGTCGACCCTGATTGCTATGTCGTCACCTTCTTGCCCGGAAGTTGTGCCGGCCACCGACCCGGAGCAAATGGAAGTAGAGGACCAACCTCTTATCTCGAGGCACCGACGAGACTGAGACACTATCTCAGAGCCTGTGCCCCCGACTATCACTCCCGCCAGGGCCTCTACCAGCTCCCAGCCCAAGAAGAAAAAGAAGAAAATAGTGGTCAGACCTTCAGCACCGCCTGCGGCCGCTACTCGAGCGGTCTCTTCCAGCGCTCCTGCACTTCCCCTCCCGCAGGACTCAGGCCCCCCGCTCATGGAGCGTCAGCACAATCAGCCGCCCATGCACCTTCTCCTGCCCTCGCGCTCTGACCCTTGCATGAGCATGGAGAAATCAATCAGGAATTTTCCCGAGCGGTCCCAAGAGCTCCACCTCTATAGATTGCTGGCCAACCATTTCGTCCAGGGCCTCCGAGAGTCTAACTAGCGAGGCCCTAGTAGTAGGACCAATGTATTCTTTTCGGAGGCCACTCAGGTATGTCTGTTACATATATATATATTTTTTATGTTCTCCTTAACTCGGTACTTAATACATACTTTGTTATTTGTAGCTTTGGGACTCCTGCTATAGCATGGCTATAACTATGATAGCCCATTCCAAAGCTCGACTGCGGGCCGAGCGTCTGGTGGAGCAATTGGAGACCCAACTCTGGCATACGCAGCTGATCTCTAATGAGGCCACCCTTAATGACTTGCAGGTAGAGATTATTGCCCTCCAGGACTGCCTGGCCCACTCGGAGGAACAACTGGAGATCACCAAGATCCAGTCGACTAAGCGGATACGGTGGTCACCTAGTCACATCTCAGAGTCTCCCACCTAGTGTATATGGAGCGCAAGGCCTGGGCTCTGCAGACCCAAGCTCGAGAGGAGCTGACTAAGACGAAAGCCGAACTCCTCGAGCTGTCCCAATCTTCTGGGGCCTTGCGCTCCAACCTGGCGGTCAAGGAGCAAGAGCTGTCAGCCCAAGCCAAGAAGGTCAACTCCTTGGCGACCCAGCTGGCGAGTCGAGATGAGGAGCTCAACGGTCAGGCTGAGGAACTCAGCCGACTTCGGGCGCAACAATTTGCTTGGGACGCTCGGAGAGTCGAATACCTCAACTCTCTCGAGTTCAGCCGTCAGCCGTCCCAGAGGTTGCGTCCCATGCTTAATCAACAGATGCTCAGTACCTTTGAGTAGCTTAAGCAGGGCGGGCACCTTCCGCCCTATTGGTGCAATCATGCCCTAAACATTATTTACTTTTGATGTTTGATTAAATATGTTTGAATTAGGCAATGTTGGTGATCTAACATGAAACTTGAGTTTAAGTCCAGGAATGAAGAATTGATAGAAGAAGACTTAGCATGACAAGGCCAAGGGAAACACTTCAAGGCAAGCGCAAGGATGAGGAGTCAAGGGCTCGGAAGTATCCTAAGGGCGCGAGGGTGATGGAAGGATTTGAAGGCTTGTGTCTACGGAAAGGAAAAGTGGAACCTGAGATTTATCAAGTATCAGTCGACTGATGATAGGATCAGTTGACTGATACGGTGGGTTCAGTCGATTGATAGCGGAATCAGTTGATTTCTTTAACGAACAGAAAGATCAGTAGACTGGGTCAGGTACCAGTCGACTGATAAGTGACCGTTGAAGGTTGACGGCAGAAATCAGACGCTTTCTACAGTAGCCGTTGAAGCTCATCAGTCAACTAATGATACTGCCAGTCGACTGATGTCGAGGGTTATACAAACACAGATTTCAGAACTTGAAGATGATACAACTTGATTTTCTCGATTTTTCTTACTTGTTCTGAGATCTCCAAGCTTACACACTCTCAATCTCTTCCTCCAAAATCATTCTAATATTGTAAGAGGAAGATATCATCTTGTAAGAGTTTCTCCACCTTCAAGCTTGAGTTGAAAAGGAGAAAAACATAGTGGAGCTTGGTTGTATGGGTGTGGATCCTTAGATTAGTCACCTCAAAGAGGTGGAGACCAAGTAAATTAAGGGAGTTAGCATTGCCTTCATTGTTTTTGTTATTGTCTATCTTTTTCTTGTGCTTTGGCTAACATTTTGTAGACAAAATCCAAGAGAAGCTATTCACCCCCTCTAGTTGGACGCAAAGGTCCTAACATTCCCGACCTCCCAGTTAGCACGGTCAAGCTGTCCGGCTTGACCTAGCAAATGCCGGAGGAGGCTCTCTGACCCTTCAAGTGAGGGTCGGGTTTTTATCTTTTATTGTTTTTCCTTTGTAGAGGCTTGCCTCCCTTTTGTAACGACTGAATGATAATGCAAATTTCTTCTTCAATTTCTATCTGTGTATTGTTATATGTATATATTGCTTTTCACTTCTAAGTACTATCAATCTTGGTTGATACTTGGGGTCTCATAAATTATTCCGACCCTCGTGGAGTTAGCTCAAGTGACTTAACGGCTATCCCGGACAAAGGACATAAGACTCATTTGAGTTCCTTGAGTTAAGCTAAGGCACGAAACTAGCCCTTCTGCTGTTTGCCTGCTCAGGGGGGCTATAAGCACTCGGTTAGTCTACTCCTAAGGAGCGTGGGTTGTCACACGTATAATCAGGGAGTCGAGCCAAGTATAGCGTTGCTCGCTCAGAAGGCTAGAGTTTGGACATTTGGTCGGCTGGATCCCAGGGAGCGTGGGTCGCCACGCGTTCGATTTGGGGGCTGAGCCGAGTGGTGGCGTGGGGGCATGCCCACTTATAACTCACTCAGAGGAGAGAGTCTGGACACTGGGTTGGCTGGATCCCAGAGAGTGTGGATCGCCACGTGTCCGATTAGGAGGCCGAGCCGAGTGGTGGTGTGGGGGCATTCACACTTATAACTCGCTCAGAGGCGAGAGTCTGGACACTCGGATGGCTGGATCCCAGAGAGCGTGGATCGCCACGCTTCCGATTAGGGGGCTAAGCCGAATGGTGGCGTGGGGGCATGCCCACTTATAACTCACTCAGAGGCGAGAGTCTGGACACTCGGTCGGCTGGATCCCAGGGAGCGTGGGTCGCCACGCGTCCGATTAGGGGGTTGAGCTGAGTGGTGGCATGGGGGCATGCTCACTTATAACTCGCTCAGAGGCGAGAGTCTGGAGTGCCTGCACATTGGGTGAGGATCTCAGCTTTTCATTAATATTGCAGATTTATGGAATACATTTGACTCTCAGAACTTCACTATGGCTCTCTGTAAGGTTGGAGATGAATGGCACTCCAGGGCTGATCCAGCTTCTTTCCTTGTTCGCTCTCCAAGTAGTATGCTTCGGATGCCAGCTTCTGAATTATCTTGAAAGGTCCTCCCCATTCGGGCTCTGGCTTGTTAACATCGCCGACGGACTTGATCCTCATCCATACGAGATCGCCAACCTAGAAAGCTCTCGGCAACACATTTCGGTTATATCTTTTCTTCATATTTTGGCGATAAGCGAGCATTCGGGCGGCAGCCTTCTCCCGGATTTCTTCAACTAGGTTCAGCTCCAAACGCCTTCTTTCCGAGTGCTCTTCATCATATGCTTTTGCCGTTCGGATTCACATCCGACTTCAACAAGTACTACGACCTCGCTTCCATAGACCAACTGGAAAGGATAGTGACCCGTAGTCTCTCTTAGTGTGGTTCACTGAGCTCACAAGACGCTCGACAACTCGTCGACTCAGGTGCCCCTGCACGGTCCAGCTTAGTTTTCAAGTCTCTCAGGATTTCCCGATTGGCCACTTCCTCTTGACCATTGCTCTAAGGGTATGCCATAGAAGTAAATGCTTGCTGAATGCCATAAGTCGAGCACCATTCCTGTATTTTTCGACCTTGAAACTGTTTTTCATTGTCTGAGACCAGCTTATGAGGGATTCCGTATCGGCACAAGATGTTCTGCCATAGAAACTTGATAACGGCCTGCTCGGTTATGTGCGCCAAGGCCTTGATAATTAACAATTTGATCGATAAATTTTGTGCCATTAGTGGGGAAATTTGGGGCTCTGGGGTGTATTTGTTTATGAAATGATGCATAATTATTAATAGGATGTATTTTCATTGGTTAATTAATTGTCTTACATTTTCACACTCATATTTCATTCTATTGAATTTTTGGGCAGCTTGTGCATCATCGGATCAAAAGGGGCACATCCGGGGCAAATAGGATCATTCTGTTGGAGCCTGATTGGTCACCAAACCAATCAGGGAGACTCCTGATTGGTCACCAGACCAATCAGGGAAGGCCTGATCGGTCCAGTGACCGATCAGGGAAGGCCTGATCGGTCCAGCGACCGATCAGGAGCAAATGGCACAGCAGAATTCAGAATTTTAGCTACTGATCACATCCTGATCGGTCTAGGGACCGATCAGGGAGGTTCCTGATCGGTCCCCAGACCGATCAGGGAGGTTCCTGATCAGTCCCCAGACCGATCAGGGAGCGTCCAGACCAATCAGGGGTCACTCAGTCCGATCTGTAGCTGTCCAAAGTGGTCGGAAGAACTGTTACATCACAACCCTCCACTCAGATCTAGCATGGAAATTGATGGAGATCTCTTGCAAGCAATCTCTGCCACTCATCAAGGGAAATCAAGGGTGGAATAGAGAGGTAGAAAAGGAAGCAAGGGGAGAAGGAAAGGGGATCGCAACTTTCTTCCACCCGACGCCCCTTTTCTCCATCCATCGCCACCAAGGGTCGGCGGTTCCTCCATCCACCTCACAGCCGCCGGCCGACCATTCCCTCTTCTCCACTGTCACGCCGTCGCATCATCTTCTTCCCCACCTCATCTAGACTTAATTAGATTCGGACCGCAGCTTCTTCTTCACAGTTTTTCACAGCAGCTTCTTCTTCCTCAGATTTGTGTAGTTGGGTTGATGTAGTGGATGCTTTTATTGATTATTGAATGCTTGTAATCCATTTCTGTCATGTATGTTAAGTTGCTTGCATTTTACTCATTTTGATTCACGCTTGTTACTTGTTTGATGAAATGTCCCAATCAATTTTTGTTACTTTAATTGTTCAACTTAGGCTAGTTTAAATTCTTGCAATGCATTTCTTATTAAATGGTAGTTAGTTATGTTTGTTCTTTTCTTAATTAAGAGAAATTAGGTTTGGTTAGGTTTCGTTTATGCTCCATTTCCCTAAATGCTTACTTTATGTTGCTTTTCGTTTCCTTGCAAGTCTGGTTTAGATTAGATTAGATCCTCTTTACTCACATTGTCTTTCATTAATTAGGATTAGATTTCATACGTGCTTTGCTATTTCATTTCATAGTCTTAGTTTTCAAATCCAAACCCCCGTTTAATATCCAAAAATCCAAAAGCAATAACTTAGAATCCGAGGATTATTAACCTATCATTACATTCCTTGAGAGAGACGACTCGAGTTACTCTATGCTACATTAGTTTAGAGGAGTTCGATATTTTAATTATATTTGAAACCGTAACACGATAAAAACGGTTATCAGGCCTCAGCTTTTATCCATTTGGAGAAGTAATCCACAACCACCAATAAGAACTTTTTCTGAGCGGGAGGGGTTGGGAAAGGTCCCACTATGTCCATACCCCATTGGTCGAACGGGCAAGAGACCACTAACGCCTTCATCATCTCGACCGACCGATGGGGGAGGCTATGGTGTTTCTGACATGATAGGCAGGTGGAGATAAGTCGACCGGCATCCTTCTACAGAGTCGGCCAATAATATTCCGAGAGCAGCGCTTTCCGAGCCACGACCTTGGCTCTGGCATGACTTCCACAGGTTCCCATATGTATTTCCTTTAACACGTATTCAACGTCCTCTTCACCCAAATACTTGAGTAGCGGTCGGACAAAGACCCCCTTGTACAACGCATCCCTGACCAAGGAATATTGGACTGCTCACTTTCTCAAGAGTCGGGCTTCCTCCCGGTCGGCCCGGAGTATTCCGTTATTCAGATAAGCAATTAACGACACCCTCTAATTCGTCCCGTGCTCCAATTCCGCTTGCTGTTCTATGTGCATCACCATCATCGTTTGACTGCTTGGCTTGGGAAGCACCCTAGAACCTACTGAGCTGGCCAACTTGGCTAACTCGCCCGCTCGTAGGTTACTCTCTTTTGGGATCTTCTGCAACTGGACCTCCCGGAACCCAACCTTTAGTTTCTCATAGGTCTACACAAATGCTTGTAGCCGATCGCTGTTAACTTCAAATCGATCGGTGAGTTGTTGAGTGGCCAACTGCGAGTCCAAGAACAATACTACTCGAGTGGCGCCTACATGTTTGGCGGCTTGTAAGCCAATGATGAGAGCTTTGTACTCGGCCTCATTGTTTGTGGCACGATAGTCCAGTTGGACTGACAGATGCAATTATTCTCCCCTTGGAGAGACCATCAGAATGCCAATACCATGCCCTATCGAGCCGACGACCCATCCACAGAAATTTGCCAAGGTTCCTCAGCTTCCTCCGAATGTAGCTTACATAGGAAATCGGCTAAGGCTTGTGCTTTGATGGTCGACCGAGCTTGATACTAGATGGCATACTCACTCAGCTCGGTTGTCCACTTGATCAGTCACCCCGATGCTTATGGATTTGAAACTACTCGACCCAGATTGTTGTTGATCAGGACCACTATCGGGTGTGCTTAGAAATACGGTTGGAGCCTCTGAGCATCCAACAACAAGACGTAAGCTAATTTTTCGAGTGTCGTGTATCGGCACTCGACACCCTTTAATAAATGAGCAAAGAAATACACTGGCTGCTATTCGGCATCTTCTTGCCTAACTAACACCATACTGACCGACTCAGCCAAGATTGCCAAGTACACATATAAAACTTCTCCGACCTCCGACTTGGCCAAAACTGGCGGCTCGACTAGATAGGCCTTCAGTTCCTTAAACGCCTTGTCGCAGTCGGTGTCCCATTGAAATTTAGTAGCTCAGCGGAGGGTCTTGAAGAAGGGCAATCCTCACTCAACAGATCAGGAGAAGCGAGACAGTGCCGTGATTCGCCCGGTGAGCCTCTGTGCCTCCCTGAGGTTTCGTGGTGGGGGCATATCGAGCAAGGCTCAGACCTTGCTCGGGTTGGCCTCAATGCCCCTCTCGGTGATGATTTACCCAAGGAATTTTCCACTTCGGGCTCCGAAGAGACACTTGGCCGGGTTCAGCTTTAGCCCATATCTGTGCAGGGTTTAACAAGTCTTTTCCACATTTGACACCAGGTCAGCCGCTCGACCTAACTTGATTAGGATGTCATCCACGTATACTTCTATGTTCCACCCAATTTGCGACCGGATGACCTTGTTCATCATCCGCTGGTAGGTGGCTCCGACATTCTTCAGCCCGAATGGCATAGCCCTATAACAATACGTGTTGGATCGATAGAGTCGATAGAGGGGGGGTGAATATCGACAAAAACTTTTCGAATTTATGGAGAGAGTAATTTGCACAGCGGAAATAAACAAAACACGCGAACACAGTATTTTTTACTTGGTTCGGAGCCTAGGTCGACTCCTACTCCAAGGCCCGCGATCATTGATCGTTTACATTGGGCAATTCTATATGAACGCAAAATCAGTTTACAGAAAGAGATTTACAATTACAGCACTATAAACTTTTTAAAAAAAATCTTCTGTTACCGACGTCCGGTTGTAGGTTGACTTTCCGGAGCAACAGGACATCGTTGCTCGAGTTGGGCAGTTTCTGGAACAAGGCGTGAGCACAGAAGAGCGTGGAAGCTTTGGTACGAAGTTGATATCAAAGGCTTGGGCGTTGGGTGCTATTTATAGCACCCAGGGGCGCCCTGGACGTCGGGGGCGCCCTGCCACGTGTCATGCGATCCGCAGATCGCTCGGTCAACTTCTATCCCGCTCGAACAGGGATTAAGTTTGACCATGGGGGCGCCTTGGTCGTAGAGGGCACCTTGGCTGACTTCCTCCGCGCAGAAATCTCGACTGTGGATAAAGCTGAAGCTTCGCAGTCTTGGGCCGGAGGCGCCTTGGCTGCTGAGGGCGCCTTCGCTGACGAGGGCGCCTTCGCTGCTGAGGGCGCCTTGCTCAGTACACAGCTGAAGCCCTTTTTTGCTTCGCTTGGTTCTGGTTCACCTTGAGGGCGCCCTGGACACTCAGGGCGCCTTACTCAGCTGCTGCCTCTCTCCTTTGAGGCTCTCTGAGTTGCAGACACACGTTCCTTCGGTCCTGCATCCAGGGTTAGTCCAAAACACAATTAATTATTATTTTATACAGCCTTAGCTGTCTTGGTTCTGACTTTGGTCTCCAAAATGGAGTCCTAGGTCGAACCGACGCCTACTGTTCCCTCGACGGGGAACGCGTCCTCACCTACTCCTCTCGGGAGAATTTACCTGATGCCAACCGCTCCTTTGGTTGGACTTTTGCCTGGCGGTCCTTTGCCAGGGCTTGGATGCCGAGCTGTCCTTCGCCCGGAGCCGAGCAGTCCTTCGCTAGGTCTTCAGTCCCAGACTGTCCTTCGCCTGGCGCTTAGCAGTCCTTCGCTAGGGCTTCAGTCCCAGACTGTCCTTCGCCTGGCGCCTAGCAGTCCTTCGCTAGGGCTTTTAACTCTGGCATTCCTTCGCCAGTGCCTAGCGGTCCTTTGCTAGAGCTTTCACTGCACACTAGATTAACTTGTTAGAAAACAAGAAAGACTTAACTTTTGACCTATGTTGCCATTATCAAAACACAGGTTTGACTTGGGTGCATTCTGCACCAACAATACGTGCCATTCGCCGTGATGAAATTGACCTCCTGATCCTTGGCTGTCAGGGGCACCTGGTGATAGCCCTGATATGCGTCCAACATAGATATGGCTGTCAGGGGCACCTGGTGATAGCAATCCTTCGGGCAGGCTCGGTTGAGGTCCTGGAAGTCGATGTAGACTCTCCATTTGTTGTCGGGCTTAGACACCAGGACCACATTGGCTAGCTAGGCCAGGAATTGGACTTCTCTGATGTCTCCAGCCTCCAACAACTTCTCGATTTTAGCTCGGATGACTTTGTTCTGGTCCGTGCTGAAATCTCTCTTTCGCTGGTTGACTGGCCTAGCATTAGGGTACACATACAGGTGATGCTCGACCACCTCTTGTCAGACACCCCGCAGTTCCTTTACCGACCATGTGAACATGTCTTGGTCCTTTGCTAAGCATTCCAACAGTGGCTCCTTTAGTTCATTCGGAAGGCCTGTAGCTATTTTGACTTAGGACTCTGCTCGGTCGGGGAGCAGTTGAACTTCCTCTTTGTCCTCGTGCAACTCGACCCATGGAGAGGACTGTACCATGTTGCAGCTGGTGGACGTGCGTTGGGCTTTCTGACATTCGGTCCGGACATCGTCCACATAACATCGACGCGCCACCGTCTAGTCCACCTTGACTTCCCCGACCTTGTCGCCGACAAGGAATTTGATTTTGAAGTAGAAAGTCGAGACCGCATCTCGGAACTCGTTGAGAGCCGGTCGCCCCAAAATCACATTATAGGCTGAAGGGGCGTCTACTATTAAGAAAGTAAACCATTTGGTTCTCTTCAAGGGCTCCTCGCCCAAGGAAACAACCAAGTGAATCTTGTGGGATCGGTTTGAATCGATAGAGGGGGTGAATATCGATCGATAATTTTTCGGAAAACTTAAAGTAATTGCGCAGCGGAAAAAACAAATCAATTCTAACACGTTTGCTTTACTTGGTTCAGAGTCGCGATCGGCTCCTACTCAAGGACCACGGTCCTTGACCGTTTACGATGGGCAATTCTATATTGCGTAAAATTATTACAACATGAAGTTCGACTATAGAATTAAAATATAGCACTTTAAAAAAATGATTATACCGACGACCGGAGAAATTTGAATGTCGGAGCCGCGGGTTATCGTTGGCACTTGAGTCTTGAGCACGGAGCGTTTGGAGCAGAGCGCTTGAAAAAATGCGTAGAAAGAAGTTGTGTTTGAAGCCAAGGGGGTGAACCCTTTATATAGTCGATGCTGGGGCGCTTGTGTTGAATGGGGCACCTGACACGTGGCCTTCCCTGCGCGAAACTCAATTCGCTGACTTAGCCAGCGCTTATCCCTTCAACTGAGGCGCCTGAGCTGACTGGGGAGCCTGTATGAACACAGGCACCTCTGTTGCTGTCTTGAGTGTTGGGACCGGGTGCATGTCGACGAGGATACGAGTTCGTAAAATTTTAAATTTTTACGTGCAGCGGAAGAATTTGCATAAAATAATTTCCTAAATTATTTTAACTTCGTATCTAGCATGCAACCTTATAGTGTATCGACATAATCATAAAATAAAAGTTTGCGGAAAAGTAAACTAATTTACTTTTATACCTTGCGTAACTCGAAGAAAGGGACGAGATCCAACCGTAGCGTCCCTTGGAAGGTTCGCCTCTATTCGCGTCCACGCCGAGTTCTCTTCGGGATGACTTCGCAAAGTCACGAGTTTTGTGCCGACGAGAACTACTAGATTCTCGGAAGGCACAACTAGAAGGTTTAGAGAAAAATTAGGAAAACTAACCAACGAAGTAACGGAATCGAATTCCGGGAAGAGAGGAGTCGCTATCCGCTTCTTCTTCTTCGTGTTCGGGTTCTCCTCCTTCTTGATTGCTCACGCCAACTTCACCTTGGAAGTTGGTTGGGTGCGCCGGCCCTAATCCACAAGGGTGGGCGCCGGCCCTAGGCAATAGAGGGAGAGGGAGAGGAGAAGAGATTAAGAGAGAGAGGGAGAGCTCTATGATAAGTTGAGTTAGGAATAAGAGCTAGCCTTTGGTTCCTTTATATAGTAGCAACTCCTTTGCTAAGTCTCCCTCTAAACCGAATTAACGGAATTAGTTATAAGAAATTTATCTTATAAATTTTCTTATTAATTATTCCGTTTAAACCGAGTCTTTATTATAAACCAATTTATAATAAAACAAATTAATTATTATAAGAAAATTTATCCTATAAATTCTCTTATGAATTTTATTATAACTAACTTTATAATAAAACTAATTAATTATCATAAGAAATTTATCCTATAAATTCTTATGAATTATTCCGTTTAAACCAAGTTTTATTATAACTAATTTATAATAAAATAAATTCTTCTTCTCTTTAAATTATAGAATAAATTTTATAAGAAATTTATAAACTTTCTTATTATGGAAAAATCAATTCATAATTGATTTTATAAAATTAAAATAAACCCAATTCATGGATTATTTTAATCTTCCATAAAAGAATAAATTTCTATAAATTTATTTCTATAAATTTCTTTATACAAATTTATTTATCCATAATTTATAAAATAAATCGCGCTGGATTTATCTTATTAATTAAACCAAAATAAATTGGTTTTCTCCTCTTTAATGGTCGGCCACCCAAGGAGGGTTAACACCCTCTTTGGCCGGCCACCCACCGACCCGAACCGATCGCGAATTAAACTCATTTAATTCGCCCAAAAAGCCTTCAAAAGACTTAGCCATTTTTAGCTTCCATTGCGCCTCTGCCTAACTCAGATTCGACTTATTTCTCTTGATCGGAAAATCCAATTTTCAACTCGTTTTAAATCCCTCGGATTACTCGTAGTGCGTGTGACTAAATAGGCTTTCTATTTATGTTGGCCGTCTATAATCAACAAATTATAGAACGAACATGAGTGGCACCTAGTAGTACATTATGATCCCCAATTAATCGAAAGATCAACGGTTTGACCCCAGAAGAAATTATTCTGAAACCCTTCAGCAGCTCTAATGAATCGTGCCCCATTCCCTTCACCACCTTATACCCACTTGGTTCAGGACACGGTCAATGGTGTCAGTCCCCACTAGGCTGACTACGTCACACCTAGCCCAAGTAATGTCTTACTCGTCCTTTGGATTTCTAATTACTCTCATGTATTTTAGAGACTCTCACTCTAAACATGATATGCTCTGGCCAGAGGCTTTGAGTAACAATCCGACGATAGGCTTGGGTATACATCTCCTCGCAAGGAGTGGTGAATCCTTTGTAGGCTGTTCAAACATCTTCGGGCACTTCGGCTTACACCCGATCATCCTGGGTCCACACCTCCTCGGAGATGCTTGCTTAAGATGTCAAAGTATAAGTCTCCATGACCAAGATGACTTGAACACCGCAAGTCAAAGGAACATCGCACTTAAGCCGCAGTAAGATCTTCATTGACATATCTACATGTAGATTCCCATATGAAGTCTTACAGCTAGTCACTCCAATGAACTAGTTCCCTTAACTAGCATCCATGTTTATCTCCGGACATCCCAATGTCACCTGCCAGTGAGAATCAGCTGATTAGAGAATAACCCATGCTAGTCTCAACAGAATTGATAGTGTCCATTTTTATCAATTCATCGACTAGGGATATTTTCAATACTTCACATTTGCGCATTTAGAGATATTCACTAGTTGTGATCTCATCACAAATTCTCTTATGCTGTGAGTTGTATTGCGGACATTCAGTAGATGAGTTTAAGATCTCAATCAAATACACAAGCATGTATACTCAAATACTGAATTATCATTTATTAATATAAATGTTTTACAATCGTAAGGCGATTGCCTTAGGACACTTCTCTCATATCACTAACATTGAGGCTTGCTTCGAAGTGGCTTGGAATCACCCTTTGTCTGGGGCGCCTGTATCAACACAGGCGCCTGGTCAAACAGGCGCCTGACACCATTGAGGAGCCTGGGAGCAGAAAACTTTCACCCTTAGTTCCTACAACCAGGGTTAGTTCCAAAACACAAATAATTAACAATATAATATCATTTAAGCATGATTAAACGCCTGAGCTATCTTGGTTCTGACTTTGGGCTTCCGAAATGGAACCCTAGGTCGAATCGACGCCTAATGTTCCCTCCTACAGGGAATGCGTTCTCACCTACTCCTCTCATGAGAGTTTACCTGTTTGCCAACCGGCTTGTCCGGTTGGACTTTTTCCCAATCCCTCAGATCAGGTCTTCGTGCCCAGTCGGTGACCAGGACTTATTACCCAGCTTCACTCACCAGGTCTTCGGTGCTCAGTCCACGACCAGGACTTATTGCCCAGCTTCACTCACCAAGTCTTCGGTGCCCAGTCCACGACCAGGACTTATTGCCCAACCTTATATCAGGACTTTGGTGCCCAGCCCGTGGCCATGACTTATTGCCCAATTCTTAGAACTAGGACTTCGTGCCTAGTGTACCTAGGAATTTTCCTGCACACTTGAGTAGCATTGTTAGATCATAATATAATCTTAACTTCTGAACTCTTTGCCATTATCAAAACACAAGTTTGACTTTGGTGCTTCCGGCACCAACAATCTCCCCCTTTTTGATTTATGTCAACCAGGTTCAAAAAGTTATGTTTAAACTATTAAAGCACACAAACATGTTTAAAATAAGAAGCATGTATATCAAGGAGATTACAAAAACAACTAAACTCCCCCTGAAATAGATATTCTCCCCCTGAAGCTCTCAATAATATGCAATTTCAAAAAGTCAAAGTGTTTTAAAATTTTGAGTAAGTGTTTTTCAAAATAACGTAAAGTATATGCCAAAAAAATTTACACTTAGCACAATTTTTAGAAAAGGTTTGCAAGCCCAAATTTTACTTTAGAAAAAATTCACTTAACAAAAAGTCTTTACAAAAAAAATTCCACTTACCCAAATGTTTGTGCAAACTTTTTACTTAGAAAAAAATTTCATTTTAAGCCAATTTTTACACAACAAAAAAAATTTCACTTGAAAAAATTTCTCTTAATAAAATTTTACTTAAAAAATCACTTAGCCAAATTTTGCAAAAAAAAAATTCACTTGAAAATTTTCACTTAGAGAATAATTTTGTGCACTTCAAAAAGTATTCTACTTGAAAGATTCTGTGCACTTAAACATTTTACTTAGAAAATTACTTAGAAAACTTTTGCTTAGAAAGATGCATTTGGAAAAGATTTTCTTAAAGAAAATGCACTTAAAAAATTACTTAGACAAATGCACTTTGGAAAAAATTTTACTTAGAAAAATTTGCTCAGACCATTTTGTGCACTTAAGTGAAATATGTCTTTGAAAACAACATCTGCACTGAAATTCAACTTTACTTTTTGGAAAAAGATAAAAATTTGAATTCAACTTTACTTTTTAGAAAAAGATAACAATTTGAAAATTTTGAAAATTTTTACCCTCTTTTTTATCTCTCCCCCTTTGCCATATATAAAAAAAATTGATAAAAACCCATTGCAAGTCAATTTTGAATTAGAGCTAGTTAAAAGAAATTGTAAATCCGTATGGAACCAATATTAGTGAATTCAAGTAAGAAAAAGGACCAAACCAATTAATCTGAACTTGTTTGGGTCTTGTCTAACCGAGTTAACTACTTACTAACTGTTATATAACAGTAGTTTTCGCTAGGGTTAGTCAAGTTAAGTGATCTGATCAAGTTAGATTTGCTAAACTTGAACACTTAACTTGATTGTTGTTCAAGTGTATTTATCGCCCCAATTACTGCAGATGCACTGACTTAAAGCATCTTGAATCAAGGCATAGACCTAAGCATCTCAACTCAGTCTAGGTTATCAATCAAAGTACCCTAAGGTGCTTGTGAGATGCTGGCTTCTAGATCTATAGGTGCATTCAATTCTAGGGTTACAGCCTAGGCTAAGCCCATTTGCATAATAACCCTAGTTTTGAAGGGGGTATGTTTTTGAAAAATCTAAGTCGGAAAATAATTTCAAATTTCAAGGCTTAATGAAGAAATGATTTTTCAAAAAAAATTAGATGCTAATTTTCGAAAAATATGAACAATAAAAGATTTTTAAAAGAATTTAGAACAGTCATATTCTACTAAACACAACCCTAACTTATGATTCAAGTATGAAGTAGATAACTCAGCAGATAAATAGCCAGATATGAAATAAATAAGTAGCAGTAGTGAAAGCCAACCAGTCAACACAAGAATCAAGCCAAGTCAACACCAAGTCAACCCTACCAAGTAGGGAAAGTCAAATAGTCAGAAATATAGTCAGATAATCAAAAACACCACTCATGTCTAGGAGGATGGGCCAGGGGGCCAGAATGGACTGGGGTTCCACGACCGGAACATGGACATCATCTCGTCGTGTCGGGCCTAGTTCGCATCGCATTTGGCCTGTAGTGCGTCCACGTACTCGACGTGGTGAGCCTCTACCTCCTCTTAGAGGCTGTGGACTTTCGTCTGGAGACTGTGGGCATTCGTTTCAATCCGTGATAAGCGCTGGTTCGTCGGTCTCGGTGGCGGAGGCTCTCGTAAATGCTCCTCGATCTCGGTGGCGAGATCGGCTACATCGACCTCCACCTCGTCGTCCAAGTCGATCCGCTGTCGAGCCCCTCGTCGTCTCCACGATAAGACCCTGGTGGCCGAGATATCTATGCTCGCTAAAAAAAAGTTCCTAGCCCCTATCTCATCAAATTTGGTCATCGGGATGACCTCCCCAGCAGTGATGTCGCGACCATGGTGATGAAGGAGGGAAGTGAGAATATGACAATAGGGTGTGCATACTCGGGAATGGGTGGATATGCTCGACGCGTAAATGATCGTCTAGAATATGTGTAGACCAATGTCTATGTCCAGATGGTGGATCATCACATAGAGCAAGAAGGTGTGGAAAGGTCGCATAGTCGCGACATCCCGAGTGGTCAATGGAAGAATGCAGCGGACTAAAACTCTATAGAGAGCGTAGTCCTGGATGCGGAGATCGACGGACTGAAATCTCTGTACCGTCGGGTCTCGCGCATCTCCGAAAAAGTAGGAATAGAGAGTGTCCAGGGTGATATGAGAGTAGGAGGAATCAAAAGGAAGGCCAGTTAGAGGATAACAACAAAAAGTAGACTGAGAAGGTCGTAGTCCAAGAAATCAATTAAATAGAGTGGGTGTGATAGTAAGGGGATGGACTGTACAGTAGTAGAGTAACAAAAGTCATCAAGTTTGACTAAGTTATTGTAGACTTCAGCGCATAAGGTTGTGTTGACTGAATGGGTACAATAAACAAGTTGGTCGAGCTGATAAAAGTTAATGGCATCTATAGCTGTAGGGCAAGATTGAATAAAGAAATGTCTATTTAAGAAACTGGTCTTAATTGGTTTATAGGTGGTCTGTGCGAATTTATTAAACAAGGCCAAAGTGGGGAACCTAGGGTCTGGGCTAGGCTCGGCCTCGGGGATAGTTTGCGTAACTCAACGTTTTCTAAACAGGTAGGAAAAAATTATGCATTTATTAAAAGAAATAAAGAAAAATTAACCAGAAATGCATAATTAAATCATACCGGGGTGATATTGTGAAAGTAGGGTGATTGAGGACAAGCGAAGAGCTTTCGAGCGCCTTAAAGGAAGAGGAATAGAAGGGGAGTTCGTTTGGTGTGGCAAATGAGCTTGGGGTGAAGTCTTTATGTAGTGTTTCACGAGCGCCCGTGACAATTAAGGCGCCCGAGAGCTTCTCGGGTGCCTGTGTCAGGGTGGTCAGACCTTTTTGGCAGGTTTGACTGCCTTGAAGTACGATAAAGGTAATGGGGCGCCCGTAAGGTCTCGGGCGCCCGTGTTGACCAAGTTTGACCGTGTTGACCAAGTTTGACTAGATAATTAAGTCAATCAAGTCCTAGATCTTAGTATAATTATATTCAAGACTTAGTTTGATTTTGACATTATTAAAAAAATGAAGTAAATTTAATTTTTTTTTAAAAAAATGTTGAGGAAAAAATGTAGGGTTAATTTTAGGAAAAAAGATGAATTATTTTTAAAAACATTGAGTTAATTTTAAAAAAAAATTGAATTAATTTTAAAAAAATGAGTTAATTTTAAAAAAAAATTAACTACTTTATTAGGTCCTAGACATCTCACCCAGTTATACGTGACAAAACATGTTTCCTTATTTGTTTTGTGAGATGTTTTATTTTTATTTTTGAATTAATGTTAAATCTAAGATTTAATTAAAACTTATGTTAGATTCAAATTTATCAAATAGTAAATTGAATTTGAGTTTCGATAATTGACTTCCAGGTCTTGGCGAGGCACAGAAGCCTTCTTTGGTCATAGCCTTATTAGAGCAACAACCATTTCCTTGACAAAACCTTTTATCGAAAGTTCATTTTCAATTTACTTCTTGAAAATTTTTGGTCTAACTAGTTTAGGTTTTTGGATCGGTAGCTTCGGCTAGTTCCACCAGATTAAACAGGCCAAGTACAGTACGCCTTACCTTACTTGACCTTATTAGAAGGGTTTCCTTAACGTACTATCATCTCACCTCCGCCTAATACTAGATTGTTCAAGTTTTAAGTAACTCTTTTGTCCTAAACTAACCAATCCTAATTCTAAGCATAATAATAAAAAAAATAAACATGCAACACGCAATTAAAGCAAACAATTATTTAAGTAAAGTCAGAATTGGAGTAATACTCTGGATTTTCGAAATCAACAAGATTGTGGATTAAATTTTCTAGCATATTGACCTTACGTTTCAGGGTTTCATTTTCTTGTTCTAATTTTTTGAAATTTGCCTTAACTAATCTATATGATTCAATCACGTTATTTGAGGTAAATACTGGATTTTCAAATAATGTAAATTTACCTTTCTCGATTGTTTGTCCAGTATTCTTGATGGTCCCTTTTATTGTAGGTGGTGAAGACCGACTCTTACAAGTAGGACACTGATTTTAATAGTGTCCTATTTCGCTGCACTTAAAACATATAATATGACTTTTAAATTTTGAATTTACCATGTTACCTTTTGATTCCTCGTTGGGAATCTCCCCCTTGATTTTAGCCATTTTTTCTTTTGTTTGTTTGTTTCTTCAGCGTTTTGTAGTAGTCACTAGCCCACTAGACCAGTTTCGGATGATCCCCTTCATCGTCGTCTGATTCTGAGTCTAAGTCGCACTCAGGTACTGGGGTTTTTCCTGCAATAGAAACTATACCTTCCTCGACCATTGCAGTATTAGTTTGCTTATTTAATTTTAATTCTGAGAAAGATTCAAAATTGGGTACTGATTTTGTCTTGACAGACTCATCCTCTGATTCTGGTTCGACTTCAAAGTTGGGTATGGATTTTGTCTCATCAAACTCATCTTCTGATCCTGATCCAAAGTCGATTTCGGAGTCAAGTGCGGATTCTATCTCGACAGACTCATCTTCTGGTTCTGGTTCCGTGACTTGTGCTTGAGCCGAGAGTACTAGATAGCTTACCTGACCTTCTTCTTCATCTGATTCTTTTAGTGATCTAGACAGAACCCTTTCTGAGAATTCGATGTCTGAGCTTTCTTGATGTAGATTGATCAGCTTTTACCAAATTTCTTTAGCGCATTCAAAAGGTCCGAATAGTCTGAGTTGTTCATTGGTTAGGCCACACTGAAGGATTGCAGTTGCTTTGACATCTGTCTCAATCTTGTTAAGCGTTGGTTCATCTAATTTGTCCCACGCGATTGATAGTCCATCTTGAGGGAAAAGAGAATCCCGTTTGGATTATCATCCATATGTCCATATGGGCCTTCAGATGCGATTCCATTTGACTTCTCCAAAAACTGAAATTCTTGCTGGAGAAAAGCGGTGGACGAGCACTGTTCCACTCTTGTTTGACCATTTAATTTTTAAACTGAAAAAGTTTTCAACAAAACTCGTCCCAAGACTATGTCTTGGATTAGTAGTGCGGCAAAAATAGTAATAAGAAAAAAATCGAGTGGTGTTGCACCAACCTCGATTCATGAGAAAATTACGAGTGAAAAAAATATTTAAAATTCAAAAAATCTGAAAAAAATACTCAACTGGTGGTTGCACCAAGTTTGAGCCACCCACTCTGATACCACTTGTGGGATTGGTTTGAATCGATAGAGGGGGGGTGAATATCGATCGACAATTTTTCGAAAAACTTGGAGTAATTGCGCAGCGGAAAAAATAAATCAATGCTAACACGTTTGTTTTACTTGGTTCGGAGTCACGGTCGGCTCCTACTCCAAGACCCACGGTCCTTGACTGTTTACGATGGACAATTCTATATTGCGTAAAATTATTACAACTTGAAGTTCGAATATAGAATTAAAATACAACACTTTAAAAAAAAATGATTATACCGACGACCGGAGAAATTTGAATATCGGAGCCGCGGGCCGTCGTTGGCGCTTGAGTCTTGAGCACAGAGCGTTTGGAGCAGAGCACTTGAAAGAATGCATAGAAAGAAGTTGTGTTTGAAGCCAAGGGGGTGAACCCCTTTATATAGTCGATGTTGGGGCGCCTGTGTTGAAGGGGGCGCCTGACACATGGCCTTCCCTACGCAAAATTCAATCCGCAGACTTGGCCAGCGCTTATTCCTTCAACTGGGGCGCCTAAGCTGACTGGGGCGCCTGTATGAACACAGGCGCCTCTGTTGCTATCTTGAGGCTTGCTTCGAAGTGGCTTGGAATCACCCTTTGTCTGGGGTGCCTGTATCAACACAGGCGCCAGGTCAAATAGGCGCCTGACACCATTGAGGCGCCTGGGAGCAGAAAACTTTCACCCTTCGTTCCTACAACTAGGGTTAGTTCCAAAACACAAATAATTAACAATATAATATCATTTAAGCATGATTAATAGCCTGAGCTGTCTTAGTTCTGACTTTGGGCTTCCGAAATGGAACCCTAGGTCGAACCGATCCTAATGTTCCCTCCTATAGGGAACACGTCCTCACCTACTCCTCTCAGGAGAGTTTACCTGTTTGCGAACCAGCTCCTCCGGTTGGACTTTTGTCTAATCCCCCAGATCAGGTCTTCATGCCCAGTCCGCGACCAGGACTTATTGCCCAGCTTCACTCACCAGGTCTTCGGTGCCCAGTCCACGACCAGGACTTATTGCCCAGCTTCACTCACCAGGTCTTTGGTGCCCAGCCCACGACGAGGACTTATTTCCCAACCTTATGTCAGGACTTAGGTGCCCAACCCGCGACCACGACTTATTGCCCAATTCTAGAACCAGGACTTCGTGCCTAGTGTACCTAGGACTTTTCCTGCACACTTGAGTAGCATTGTTAGATTACAATAAAATCTTAACTTCTGAACCCTTTGCCATTATCAAAACACAGGTTTGACTTTGGTGCTTCCAGCACCAACAAATCTGCCCGTTCGGCTGCACATGATTTCCCGTGAATCCGAAAAATGGTATAGCCACCAACTCCATCTCGGATGACTCGATCTGCAATTAGTCGAAGACTTTCTTGTACAGGATGTTGACTGAGCTGCCCGTGTCTACTATGGTGCGGTGGACCTGATAGTTGGCGATTACTGTCATGATCACCAAAGCATCATCGTGCTGGACCTCTAGTCCCTGTAAGTCTTGCAAACCGAAGCTGATCTGGGGCCCTTGTGCCTGAGCGACACTCGTTCCGACTTGATGAATCTCCAGTCGGCGTACTTGTGCCTTCCGGGCTCGGTTGGAGTCTTCCCCGATCGACCCTCCTGAGATCACGTAGACCACTCCTCGGACGACGTTCTGTTGGTTGGCTTGTTCCTCATCCATCTCCTCAGACTCGGCTCGCTCCTCCCGAGGAAATTGATGGGTATGGTTTGGCGGGTTTCCTAAGCGGATACCTGGTCGATCCGAGAAACCTCTCCATGCCTATGGATTAAAAATTTAATCCGAATGGAGAGCCGTCTCCCATCGACCGTCTCGTGCCGTATCGAACAATCCAAATTGCAACTTAGTCAATTACCAAAATTGGCCTTGCAATTTTCTCGATCGTTCGACCGCGGAAAAGGCGACGAGTTGATCGTCGACTTTTGTGTTTATGGTCGGGGTCCAATTATTTAATTATTAACTTCCGTTACCTTACGATCTTCTACCGTATGACCCTCCTCTCTTGGACGTCATGTGGGCGATGATCTACCAATAACCGTGGTCACCAAGTTGATCTCTCCTTGCGCCAACCAATCCCTTATCAAAAGGATGCCGCCGGCCGCTTCTAGGAAGAAGATAATCTAAACACAAATCCCCTTTCTACTCTCCTAGATTATTGCCGTGAGGAGGCAATTTCTTCTGCTCTCCCAGACTTCTGCTCCAAGCGATGCAATTTCTTTTCTCCAAGAAATTGCCGATGCTCTCAGAAAAATTGCATCACCTTCCACTGCTCCGAGAGGCAATTTATAAGAAATTGCCGTGAGGGAACTTAATTGCATTCAAATGTAATTAATCGGAGATTGGAGCAGTTTTAATTGCTTGCATGCAATTAATCACGCGTGGAGAAGCAACGCATGCAATTAATTGGAGAAGAAACGAACTTAATTGCATGCGTTGCAATTAATTGGAATTGCATGCGTTGCAATTCATTGGAGAAGAAGCAATTAATTGGAATTGCATGCGTTGCAATTAATGGGAGAAGAGAACTTTTCTCCACTGTTCGGCTCCGCCGAGTGAAACGAGGGAGAGAGAGAAGAGAGAAGAGTTGAAGCTAGAGATTTCTTGTGATCTATTGGATTAATCATCAACTTGGTTCCATACCATCATGGGGTATTTATAGCGCTACGATAAGGACCATGAGGAGGAGTTGGATCTTGGCCCGCTAATGGATCCAGACCCGGTCCATTAATAAGGATTCATTCCACTAAAGGACCCTCATTGAATTACCTCATCAACCCCCATATTTACATATGGGCTCCACTTATTAAGAGTCGTCCATCCCCCCGTGTTTAAGATATTGAATGCCCGTTAATTAATTTAAATTACTGACAATTCAAATTAATTAACCTCTAGATCCTTAACTAGTACCACTCAATCTTATCATCGTGCCGGATCAAATCCACCTGCAGGGTTTAGCACGATGAACCTTTTGAGCTCATCAAGGGGGCATCATCATCCTGACTCACCAGGACACGGATTCCGTCAATAATCATCGGCACATCATATTATTAATATTATCTCCCAACTTACCGGACCTATTGATCTAACAGAATAGATCTCGCCCATTGGTAAATCAAAGATATAATAATTAATAATATATGCCCGATATTATTTCGGGATTAAGGGATCGTACTCCATAATAATATCTTGAGGTCCTATCCAATTATTGAGTCAGTACAAATTGGATAACCTCGGGTTTTGGTCCTGCTCAATGTACTCAAAGCAAACTAGTGTAATCATATGGTCAAGACCAACCACACCTAATTACACTACAACCATTCCGATGGGTTGTCCAATTCCATCTCGATTGTGTGCCTCTATTTATACTAAGCAAGGAACTGATAACATGATCTTCAGTATGACACCACACACCATGTTATCTACAATGTAAAGTAATTGGACTTCATGCATGTACTAATATAAACAGACACCTAGTGTGATTGTCATTCTCTTTTCAAAATAAAGATATTCATATATATAAAAGAAGCATGTCTTTCAGTATACACATCTAACAATCTCTCACTAATACTTAAAGAGTTTGTTGCCCTCAAAATGTCATACATCTGACTCCCTGATCCTCCACATACCTAAAGCTCTCGCTATCAAGGCCTCAGTGAAAAGATCTGCTAGGTTGTCTTCTGATGTAATCTAGGCAACTACAGCTTTTCCTCTCGTGGGAGGTACTTGCGCTCTATGTGTTTACTCGCCTCATGGGCTTGTGATTCCTTCGAGTTTGCAACTGCACCATTTGTTTATCACAACAGAATGTGATAGCTTTGAGCAAACCAAGAATCACATCGAGGTCCATCTTGAGGTTCCTGAACCATATAGTTTCCTTTTGGCTGTCACAAAGACTGCCACATCCTTAGCTTCCATGGTGGAGTCCATCACGCAGTCGCTGCGTGACACTCCTCTAACTACGGTTCTACCTCCTAAAAGTTAACACAAAACCCCGAGGAATACTTACGTTTGCCCCTATCCGACTGGAAGTCTGTATCCGTATAACCCATAGGGAATTGATTTGCCCGGTAAACCAGCTTATAATCCTTAGTCCTTCTCAGGCACTAATATAAGCTTTTACCGCAATCCAATTTCCTTGACCTAGGTTGCTCTGATATCTGCTAACCATGCCCACGACAAAGCAGATATCCGGTCTCGTTTTTAACATACATGAGGCTTCCTATAGCCGATGCTAAAGGAACCGCCATTATCTGGTCTATCTCCTTTGATAATCTAAACATATCTCCTTAGATAGAGCAGCTCCACAGCTGAAAAGTTCAAAACTTTTCTTGGAGGTTTCCATGCTAAAACGAGTTAAGACACTAACTCTCTATGAAGCTTAGGATAAGCACTACATTTTTCTTTGGTGATCTCTTAGAACTTTGATCGCCAAGGATATGTCCTGCTTCTCCTAAGTCCTTCATATCATCTGTTTGGACAGCCATACCCTTACGTCTGATAAAATTTGTCATTGTTGCCAACTGACAAAATATTATCTACGTATAGTACAAGAATACCACTACGTTTCCGTCACAATTCTTACATACACAAATCTCATCCGTCCTTTGAACAAATCCATATGACCAGATTTATCTCTTCAAAGCGGGCGTTCCTTGTCATAGGTCTAGGGATCATGATTCATGGTCGCCAGGGATCAAGTCCAAAGACTCTCCCAAGAACACGAATTCTGTAGGTTGACTAACAACGCTCCCACTATGACAGGGCACTACCTGTGTATCTTCTGTGACATGTGGTGCAGTGACTTGTGGTATTTCTTCTTGTACAGTTGGTACTAAGGTCAGAACATCCCTTCTTAATTTTTCAAGAACTAGTCTACAAATGAGCTTGTGGTTCATCACATAGTCTTCTCCTAAGAATCTGGTATTCGTCCCAACGATTACCCTCTGATCCTTAGAACTATAGAACCACCTTTCGTTCTTCTACAATAGCCTACGAACAAGCGCACGAGATTCCAATCTTATCAGCATCCCCTCTCAGCTCATATGCTGAGCTATCCCATGTCTTAGACTTGGTTTTCACCCAGTCTACTCTTCTATGGAAGTAGGAGGCACTGACCTAGATGGTATCAAGTATGTACGCTGCCATTTCCAGATCATATCCCAGAACGAATCCGACAACTCAGAGTAGCTCATCATTGTCCTATCCCCATAAGAGCCCTTTTCCCTCACTCTACTGCACCATTCTGTTGGGGTGTACCGGCTGCAGTCAATTGAGATTGAATCCCAATATCTGATAAGTAAGTCCTAATCTTTCCCAAGAGGTATCCATCACCACGATCCGATCGTAGTGTCTTGATACTATTACCTTGATGTTTCTCCATAATCGTCTTGAATTCTTTGAACTAATCAGAGATTCAGACTTGCAGCCATCAAGTAAACGCATATCCATAACTTTGAATATTCGTCTCACGAAGTATTCAAAGCTATCTCTATCCTGGATAGGCATAGGACCACACTAAT
The DNA here is from genome assembly GCA_024364735.1 of Boesenbergia rotunda. Lineage (NCBI taxonomy): Eukaryota > Viridiplantae > Streptophyta > Magnoliopsida > Zingiberales > Zingiberaceae > Boesenbergia > Boesenbergia rotunda. Next base: position 238,432 of record JAGFNQ010003124.1, read on the forward strand.
CAGAATGAACCATGTCTAACATATCTTTAGCTCTATACCCCTCGGCCTTGAAAGACCTCTTGGTCGTCTTACCTTCCAAGTAAGATTCAAAGGTTAGGAAGTCTCCCACCACCAATGAACCCGAGGGCCCATTGGCTATCAACCTTTGAAACCAATGGTCGATCCGAGACACCAATGAATTGATGGGTAAGGCTTGGCGGGTTTCCTAAGCGGATACCTGGTCAATCCGAGAAACCTCTCCATGCCTACGGATTAAAAATTTAATCCGAATGGAGAGTCGTCTCCCATCGACCGTCTCGTGCCGTATCGAACAATCCAAATTGCAACTTAGTCAATTACCAAAATTGGCCTTGCAATTTGCTCAATCGTTCGACCGCGGAAAAGGCGACGAGTTGATCGTCGACTTTTGTGTTTATGGTCGGGGTCCAATTATTTAATTATTAACTTCCGTTACCTTATGATCTTCTATTGTATGATCCTCCCCTCTTGGACGTCGTGTGGGCGATGATCTACCAAGAACCGTGGTCACCAAGTTGATCCCTCCTTGCGCCAACCAATCCCTTATTAAAAGGATGCCGCCGGCCGCTTCTAGGAAGAAGATAATCTAAACACAAATCCCCTTTCTACTCTCCTAGATTATTGCCGTGAGGAGGCAATTTCTTCTGCTCTCCCAGACTTCTGCTCCAAGCGATGCAATTTCTTTTCTCCAAGAAATTGTCGATGCTCTCAGAAAAATTGCATCACCTTCCACTGCTCCGAGAGGCAATTTATAAGAAATTGCCGTGAGGGAACTTAATTGCATTCAAATGCAATTAATCAGAGATTGGAGCAGTTTTAATTGCTTGCATGCAATTAATCACGCGTGGAGAAGCAACGCATGCAATTAATTGGAGAAGAAACGAACTTAATTGCATGCGCTACAATTAATTGGAATTGCATGCGTTGCAATTCATTGGAGAAGAAGCAATTAATTGGAATTGCATGCGTTGCAATTAATGGGAGAAGAGAACTTTTCTCCACTGTTCGGCTCCGCCGAGTGAAACGAGGGAGAGAGAGAGAAGAGAGAAGAGTTGAAGCTAGAGATTTCTTGTGATCTATTGGATTAATCATCAACTTGGTTCCATACCATCATGGGGTATTTATAGCGCTACGATAAGGACCATGAGGAGGAGTTGGATCTTGACCCGCTAATGGATCCAAACCCGGTCCATTAATAAGGATTCATTCCACTAAAGGACCCTCATTGAATTACCTCATCAACCCCCATATTTACACATGGGCTCCACTTATTACGAGTCGTCCATCCCCCCGTATTTAAGATATCGAATGCCCGTTAATTAATTTAAATTACTGACAATTCAAATTAATTAACCTCTAGATCCTTAACTAATACCACTCAACCTTATCATCGTGCCGGATCAAATCCACCTGCAGGGTTTAGCACGATGAACCTTTTGAGCTCATCAAGGGGGCATCATCATCCTGACTCACCAGGACACGGATTCCGTCAATAATCATCGGCACATCATATTATTAATATTAACTCCCAACTTACCGGGCCTATTGATCTAACAGAATAGATCTCGCCCATTGGTAAATCAAAGAAATAATAATTAATAATATATGCCCGATATTATTTCGGGATTAAGGGATCGTACTCCATAATAATATCTTGAGGTCCTATCCAATTATTGAGTCAGTACAAATTGGATAACCTCGGGTTTTGGTCCTGCTCAATGTACTCAAAGCACACTAGTGTAATCATATGATCAAGACCAACGACACTTAATTTCACTACAACCATTCCGATGGGTTGTCCAATTCCATCTCGGTTGTGAGCCTCTATTTATACTAAGCAAGGAACTGATAACATGATCTTCCGTGTGACACCACACACCATGTTATCTACAATGCAAAGTAATTGGACTTCATGCATGCACTAATATAAACAGACACCTAGTGTGGTTGTCATTCTCTTTTCAAAATAAAGATGTTCATATATATAAAAGAAGCATGTCTTTCAGTATACACATCTAACAGAAATAAGGTACGAGCAACCGGTGGGTTCCGTCTAGACTCCCCTACTGCTGGGATAGTTGTCGGACTCCCCCAACCCGAGCCGCATCCGGGGAATATCTGACACCCCCGTCCTCTCGCGGTAGGAGTCCTACCTCTTCCAGCCTGTCAGCACTCCTTAGTGTTGTACGTGTTGCTTTGGTGAAACGCATAATAGCATCTCCAGCGGGTTGGCAGACATCCCTGGGCCACTTGCTGCACATCTCTGCGCTCCATTCCTACTCGGTCGATTGGCCCCCGAGGGCTGCGGATGGGCCCGCACGGGAAGCGGCTGTTCTGGGAAGGACTCGGGGTCGACGTACTAACCGCCTCCTTCTTCCGAGCGACCTGTACCTCCTCCACATTGATGTACTTGACAACCTTTCCTAACAGACTGTCGAAGTCCTTCGGCGACTTCTAGATCAACGAACGGAAGAAGTCTCCCTCTTGCAGCCCTTTGGAGAATGCGCTGATCAACACCTCGGGTGTAGCGGCCGGCACGTCCAGGGCTACTCCATTGAATCTCTTGATGTAGGCCCGGAGCGATTCCTTCGGGCCTTGCTTTAGGGCGAACAAATTGAGGTTGATCTTGTGATGCCTCCGACTGCTTGAGAAATGTTGCAGAAATATCCTTTTGAGCTCCTCGAAGCTCGATACGGATCCATTCGGGAGTCGGTAGAACCATCGTTGAGCCGAACCCGACAATGTTGTCAAGAAAGCTCGGCATTTCATGCCCTTGGGGTATTGGTGAAGCAGGGCGGCACTCTCGAACTTCATCAGGTGCTCCTCGGGGTCGGTTGTTTCCGAGTACTCCGGTATAGTGAAAAATCAGAGATGCTTGGGAACCGGGTCCTCGAAGATCTGCGAGAAAAAAGGGCAGCGTACCAGGGAAGTGGGTGGTGGGTCGGCCGGGGCTTTCCCCTTATCCAGGCACAATCGATGCGTTTGGCTGGATGCGGACGACTCGGTAAGAATTGAATGAGCTTCGTCGCCTCGGGTTCGGTAGAAAGCGGCGGGGAATGGGACCAAGCTGCCTTCTGGCCGAGCGATGTTTCCCCGACCCGCCGAGTGGCCGAGTGCCGAGGGCTCAGGAAATTGAGTCGCCAGGCTGCTGGCATGCAAAGGCAGCTGCGGGGTCTTCTGAGCTCGGGCGGCCAACAACATCTCGTACTCCTCTAGGGTAACGGTTACCATCACTCAGTTGGGATCTCCATCTTACACTCTCAATCAGGCAGAAGACCCTGCTTCTAGCGCCAAATATGATCCTGTCGCAGACCGAGGTGGACTCCCAAGAGCGAGGTGGACCCGAGTAGTGTTGATATTGGCTCCGATCTGCATGGAAAACGACCGTTAGCAACTCCGACGATTAAGTCAGTCTCCGATGGAAAGAATGAAAACTGAAGAATTGTAGCAAAAACTCTAACGCTCGTACATGCATGCGGAGTGCGGAGGACTTTATATAGCCGAGGGAGCCGACAGTTCCTGCCTATGTCTGCTGCCCTTTTGTCTCATGCGTGGACAAGATCAAGGGCACTGTCAGCTCGCCGACTGGCACCAACTGGCACCGTCCAGCCTGACACAAGCAGGGGTCGTTGTGGTACCGAGTGTCAAGGTATGTCAGGAAAGTACTGTGTCAGCGGGATATTCGGGATTCGGGCACGAATGGTGTCAGGCCTGCACTAACTCTCGTACCACTTTTGCCTGTATAGTGTTAGAGAGTGGGTGTTCATTAGGAAAATGACAAATCTCGAGCTGGAGCGCTAACCAGCCGCCTCGAGTGAAACTTGGTCGTGCGGCCAATACCTCCTAGATTGGAACAGGGTACTCCCCGAGTCAAGGAGGGCTCAAACTTGGCCAATCCAACCCGTCCCAAGGTCGGGTGGTTATGCACAGGCAAACCGTCGACTAGATGCCAAACGGATATTGCCGGGACGACCTTAGACTCGGCAATCGATATCTCTCGCTAGGGGCTAATGTAGCATGTGTATCGGGTAACGGAGGAGTTGGACACTCGACATTTTCCGGGAGGGACCAGGTCGGGGTACATCTGACTGGCCGCTCAGTCGGGCGATCCGGCCCGAGTGGGCCTCAGGCCCATGACCCAACCATCTATATTGATCTATCTGTACCCCGTGGTCCTGACCTATCCTTATGTAGCACCAGGCTGGCCGACCGAGCTATACGTGAGCTAGGCCGGGTGTTAGGATGTATACTATAAGCCTAATTTTCATATGAATATTGATTTTGGAATAAGAATCACAGTTGTCGTGTGTTTGCATTTTTATATTTGTTATATATATGTAGTTATCCATTACTTTAAATTGTAGATAACATGGTATGTGGTGTTACACAGAAGATCATGTCATCGGTTCCTTGTAAAGTATAAGTAGTACCTCACAACCAAGATGAATTTTGACAAACCATTGGAACGGTTATAGTATAATTTAGTATTAGTCTATCTTGACTATAGAATTATACTAGTACACTTTGTGTGTATTGAGCAGGACTATTTTGAGGTTGTTCGATTTATACTGACTATATAATCGAACAAGACCTCTGTTATTATGTATGTATATGCTCTTAATCTCAATATAATAATGGGCACATATACTTAGTATTTATTTTTTTAATTTACTAATGGGCGAGATTTATTCGTTAAATCAATAAGTCTAGTAAATCGAAAAATAATATTATTTATATGGTGTGTCATTGATTATAAAAGGAAGTCGTGCCCTAATTATTTAGGCTGATAATGTCTTCTTGAAGAACTCATAAGGATTATCATGTAAACCCTGCAGGTGGACTTGGTTCGACATGATAATACAGTTGAGTGGTACTACTCTTGGAATTATATGTTAATTAATTGAATTGTCAGTAATTAAATTAATTAATGGATATACGATATCTTAAATACGAGAAAATAAAGTACTCATAATAGGAAGAAGCTCATATTTTAATATGGGATCGTGCGGTAATTCAATAATAACCCTTTAATGGATCGGGTTATTATTAACGGATTTAAGTTGGTTTTCGGGTTGAAAATAAGAAAACGTAAAAATCTGTTAGAAGGTCATAACCGACTCCTCCTTTTGGTCCCTATTGTAGCCTATATAAACCCTCTTAAGTGGTGAATCAGAAACCTATTCTTTTGGTTTTTTTTCTTGGGGCGTGCAGCACCTTGAGGCGGCTAGGGCGTGCGGCGCATCCACCTTGAGGCAGCTAGGTCATGCAGCGAAAGAAAGGAAGAAGAAGAAGGATGAGCGGCGGCTGCGATTCTTGAAAGATCATCGCCCACACGACGTCCAAGAAGAGGATATGAATATAATAGAAGATCGAGAGGTATATTTAGTATCTGGTTTTTTGAATTACCCGATATTTTATCGGTTCGATTTTTTCGATTTTTATCAAGAAATTCGGTCGGTTCGGTTATTTTGGAAAATATCGATTTATTCGATTTTTGATCTATTCGATTTGGTTCGATTCGATTTTAATCGAATACTCACCCCTATATCTTGGTCCCTCCTCGGAGTGCAGTGGCCAAGCGTTTAACAAATTAACTAAGTACGTTTAATTCGAATCTTTGATATATAGATATATATACACACTAGAGTAGACGAGAAATTTGGGACATTGAGGATTAGACGAGGAACATTCATCAAGGTGCCGTCAAGTTAGTTTTCGGTCGAGATGCGGTGTGCCTTCTAGTGGTGTCGGACCGAGCTAAACATGATTGCGATGTGGTGTGACTTTTAGTGTTGTTGGACCGAGCCAAAATGAAATGGTCTAATTTACCGAGCATGATTCATTTTAGACTGGACAATGAAATGAATAGACGGCCCGATCTGACCCATTTGAACCGTTTTGCAGCCCGTCGAAAAATCGAAGTATTATATGCGAGCACTCGTCGAGGGTTCGAAACGATCCGAAGCAGTGCCACGGAGCGAGACGAGAGCAATGGCGGCGCCATGGACGGGAGCGGAACCACTGCTGTCGAGGCTGTCGGCTTGGATGACCTTCGTCGTCTACCCGTCGGCCGTCATCGCCTACTGCCTCACCGTCAAAGACGATAAAGCTTCGAAGAAGCAAAACATCTCGCCTTCTTCCTCCTCTAAATAGTCTCCCGCTCCTCCGGCTCTGGTACTACAGACGCCTTGATTTACTTCTTCAGCGTTCAGCGTCGTCGCTATAATATTTTTCTATCAGGATTCTAAAAGTTTGATTTTTGTTTGTTTACTTGCATTAAGATCTTTCTATTGGAACTTATATCGAAGTTTGGAAAATGTCAACATGTGGGTGTATGGGAGTAGTTTTGTAGAAAGAACTGGTTGAGGGCAAGTGAGAATGTTTGATCATTCTTTAAGCTTTCAATGAGAGCAATTTCTATCTAGATACATCTTTTTCTGCAATCAATAAGATTATTTTGAAGGTTATATTATGGGATCCAGGAAGCATTGAGAAAATCATGAATTTGATGTGCTGGTCAATTGGCGCAGTCCAATTCAGTTGGTTGCTCCGAGTCGAATTTGACGTGCTTCCTTGTGATGGACTTGAGAAGAACTGATGAAGGACACTTGCACTAAAAATTTGTTCCAACGAATAGGATTATTCAACACCAGAAATACCCATTGTAAACTTGCAGCATGCTCTTATCCAAGATGGATTTCTCAGTGAACTTGTTCCAATAACAAGCTCATTGGGATTGTCTGGAATATTTGAGATGGAATATGCTAGGGGTCAAACACCTCCTTATGCATCTGAAACAAACAAAGAAGAAAAATTATGCAAAGAAGAAAAAGCAAGATCAAGCAAATGACAAATTTTACATGGAGATCTCTTACTAGATAGAATAATGTCAGTACTCAAAACAGATCACTTCCTTTATAATGCAGAATGATAGTCCACTTGAAAAGTATTTAAGTGAAACTAGGCAAGAGTATGAAAATCCGCACATGTACTACAAATAATGTCAGACAGTGATGCATCAATCCATCAAACTTCATGGCTCATTAATGATGCTCCACTTCGACAACATGGACCATTTGTCTATGTTCATCTAATTCTAGATAAGGCTTGGCGATTTCCCACTTGTATGAGTTTGTTCATAGCCATATGTCATTTAGAAGTTTAATGTTGAGTTGTTTCTTGTAGTCTTTAATGTTGGCTGTTTCTTATAGTCCTTAATGTTAGGTTGTTTCTTATAATCTTATTCTGGATAGAACCCTATCAATATTCCCAAGTTGAGATGAACAAGAGATTTGTGAACCACAATAGGAAAAGTCATGTGATATACTATATAAATTGGTTTTAGGATTATTTTGGGAGGATATATAACTTTTTTAGTTCAATAGTTTAGCTAATGTTCATATCAAGAATAAATGGTTATAAACTCTCATAAAAACTAGGTCACACCTTAGTTCCGATTTTTCCGTTTTCTCAAGGGTCTTTGCGCCAAATGGCTTACTCATAGTTCTTAGTATAGAAACTTACATGATTGCATTGTAAATCGTTCATAGGCCTATAGTTACATGTGTATTCTATGCATTTCAATATGATTGAACAGTTTGTCATGCCCCCAGAGGTCTATGCTTGCTCAAAAAATGGACAACATCTCTCCTGTACAACGGACAATCTAGAACATTTATACATATCTCACACAATATATGGCTCAGCCAACATAGCTGACAACACAAATATAATATAAACTCCACAACCACGCAGTATAAAAGATAGAAATAAAAGAGGTCACATATCCCAATTAAAAACTCAAATCCAAACGACAATCGATACTAAGTCCATATAAGCATGAATATATAGTGACTCAATAATAAACCATAAGTCCATTGAACTAATAATACCACTCTAATAACAAAAAATACGAAAACAAAGAAACTGCGGAAATATAGACAATGCAGAAAAACTTCAAAATGCTCGACATCATGGGACTGACAACTGGATCCTCTCCTGACTTTAAGTAATGCGTCTACCGAATACCTGAAACAGAATTAGATGGTAGGGGTGGTGAGTCCGGGCGGACTCTTTCGGTAATTAGATAGATAAACGCATGATATATAAAAAGTACAATAAGAAAATAGAAATAACAGTATACAGTCTCCGAAATAGAATAACATATATGCATGTGTAAAACTGGATGATAGTACAATAATAAACCATACATGTGTTGGTGCAATCAATCCAAGTTTGATCGGGTAGATCGTGGGTTTTGATGTGTGTTAATATGATTAAGTTAAGTTTTCAGGTTGATTTGATGTGTGTGTTTGAGTCTTGCAGGACTTGGTCAACCACGCATAAGGAATAACAGAGTGAAGCATCCGAGGGACGAGAGCCGATGGAAGAGGACTTCAAAGGGTGAGCCGAGGAAGTAAACTTCAAAAGCATACGCGAAGAATGACATGGAGACAAGCCGCGAGCTTGTGTGCGCATCCGAGGGACGAGAGCCGAAGGAAGAGAACTTCAAGGAGCAAGCTAAGGAAGTGGACTTCAAGGCATACGCGAAGGGTGAACTCCGGAGAGGCTAAGAGTGAACTTGTAAGTAAGGCAGTCGACTGGCAAAGGAATCAGTCGGCTGACACTACTGAGAGCGTACGGTAGCAGTCGACTAGTATAGTAACCAGTCGATTGATCTTTCTGCAAAGTCGAACAGCCGGAAGCAGTCGACTGGTCCCCAGACCAGTCGACTGGTCTGTTCGAAATCCAGCTGTTACACTAGCCATTGGCTGGACACCAGTCGACTGGGCCTGGGGTCAGTCGACTGGTGTCGGGGCTGAGCTGTTTGTTAACAACTTTCTCCTATATTTGAAGAGGAGCTTGAGACTTGAGATAGGTTAGCATTTCATTGTGAAATCTTTACTCAAGTGTTCAAGTGCTCAAGCTCCAAGTATTCCTCTTCCTCCAAAACCCTAACTCATATCTTGTAAGGAGGAAGAAGCTTTGTGAGAGGTTGTTCTCCACCAAGAAGGAGAAAGCATTAGTCGGAGATTGTCGGGGCGTGATCCACCGAAGGATCAAGGGTTCGCCCACCTTAAGGGCACATCGTGGAGTAGGAGCAAGCAATCTCGAACCACGTAACCGGTAACGAGTTAGCATTGTTTTAATTTTTAGATTAAGTTTTCGCTTGTGCTAACGATTGTAGGGAGAAAGTGAATTCGGGTAACCAAGCTATTCATCCCCCCCCCCCCCCCCTCTCTAGCCATGTCATCGGTCCCAACAAGTAATATCAGAGCGCAAGGTCGCTTTCAACGAACTAATCACCAAGAAGAGCAAAAATGATCAAAATGGTTGGCTCGCACATCCAATCGCCAAAATTCGAGGAGAATTCTCGTGGTAGAAGAAGAGGATGGAGTATTCTTCAATATCGATTTTGATATTATGCTAATAATGGAAAACGATTTTGAAGTGCCTAGAGATCAAGAAAACAAGTTGCTTGAAAAGATAAGATGGAGCAAGAAGCAAAGGGTGATTGCTTAGCGAATTCAAAAGCTTTGTACCATTTACTAAGTGTGTTTCCCCAACAAGAAGTAACAAGGATTAGGAGCTACTCAAGTGCCAAGGATTTATGGGATAAGCTAATAGAGCTTCATGAAGGCACTTCGGAGGCAAAAATGGCAAAGAATGATCTTCTCCAATCTCAACTCAACAACATCAAGCTTGATAAAGGGAGAAGGTATCAAATTTGCATGCTAGATTTAAAGAAATACTTAATGGACTAACAAGTATAGGAGATCAACTTTCAAACCTAAACACCTTGATGAAAGCCATCAATATCTTTCCAAGAACATCAAATTGGAGCTCAATGGTGGACTATACTATATATCCAAGGATCTAGAGAAAACTTCTCTAGAGTATTCTTCTCAACCATGGAGCTCCATGAAACTCGGATTGGAGGAGCAATTGAAGAAATCTACAAACCGAAAAGTATATTCCTTGTGGCAAACAAGGGAAAAGGTAAAAAGAAGAAGTTTCCTCATCCGACTCGGAAGAATCAAGTGCATCCATGGATAGTGATGCGGAAACCTACATGGTAAGAAAAATAAGGAAAGCATTTAAACATTTTTCTACTAACAAATCTTATGGTAGAAAAAGTTTAAGGAGCAAGAGTAGAACAAGAAAGATAATATGTTACAATTGTCAAGGAGAAGGACATATGAGAGATGAGTGTCCACTCTTGAAAAAAAAGGAAGGAAAGAAGAAAAGAAGAAAACAAAAAAAAAGGAAGAAGGTGGAAAGTTTAAAGGCTACATGGGATGAGTCATCTTCATCGGAAAAGGAGCATTACGTATCTCATTTTGGATTAATGGGAATCGAAAACATTGCCTCCACGTCATCCAAAATTGAAGAAGAGAAGAGCTCAAGTGAAGATGAAGGGAGCTTAAGTGAAGGGGGAGGCTCAACTTCGGAATCAGACGTTTCGGTAAGTGAGGTATATAATCTACCCACTACCACTCTCCACTCTAGTTAAGATAATTTATAGCACTAATGATGATTTAAGCTAGAAGAGATAATGTTGAAAATGAAGAGAAGAACTCAAGTGAAGATGAAGAGCTTAAGTGAAGGGACTAATTCGAATCAAGTCGTAATGAAATAATCTTCCCACTACCACTCTCCACTCTAGTTAAGATAATTTCTAGCACTAATGATGATTTGCTTAAGGCTAGAAAGAAGATTAAATGTTTGAAAAATGAAATTTGCATGCTAAATGAAAAATTAGAGTCCATGACAATTAAGGATAATATGCATACTTCTTCCTTTATTTCAAATGATTCATGCTTAGAAGAAGAAAGTAAAGAATTAAGGGAAAAAGTAGATAATCTTACCAAAACCCTTAGAAAATTTGAAATTGACTCAAAAACCCTAGACATGATCATTGAAAGAAGGATTAGGTTTTGGAAAATCTAGCAATGGAAAAATTTATCATTGCTTACTTGCTAGAGGACAAGCAAAAAATCAAAACCATAGATAGAAAATGGATTCCCAAAGAATATTTGGTCAACCAAATTAGGAAACATTTCTATTGGGTGCCAAAGTTAATCCTCAAGGGTTAGAGGATTTAGGGTTAGTCAACCATGTTTGTTAAAATTTAAATTTTTGAAATTTGGTTGACTTGAGACCTTAAGGGGAGCATTTAGCCCAAATATAAATTCATGATAAAATAGGCTAAATAGGGATCACCCTTAGTACATCTCATATTGCCTTGATTTATAATTGTATTTATGCATATGAGATGTTAGATGATACAAATAATTCACTTATGCTTACGCATTTTGATGATTATTAGATATATCATTTTAGTAATTATAGACCAATTATGGGGAAAGCAAATGTTTAATTATGGAAATCTTGCCCATAGATCATATTTGGCATTTAAATATTTTAAAAATAATTCTGTGTTTATTTGCTATGTCATAGATTTGCAAAACACATGGGTTCAAAATTAGACATGATTTTGATACAAAGTTGAGTGTTTTTAAAGTATTTAAATTTGGTCAAAAAATCAAACATATTTGGATTTTTCATGAAATCATATTTTTCTCTGTTAATGGACATCAAAAGAAATATGTTTACAAAATTTCATAATTTTTGAATTTTATTGAATTTTTAATACGTTTCTGAATTTCAACTCAAAAGGTTGAAATTTGAGTCTGATAAGTATCAGTTGACTGGTGCAAAGGATCAGTCGACTGAAGATACTGTGAAAGGGCAATTCGATGAAACCAGTCGACTAGTTTGTTTTCTTATTTCTGTGTATTTTCAAAAATTAAAACCTTGTCCTATTTGATACCATAGGTTAATATTGCTTAGCATAATCTTTTTGATGGTGTAAAGGAGGAGAATTAATAGATTTAAGTTAGAATCTAACTTACTTGTTTATGTTTGTGCAAAAATTAAAAATCATGAGATAAGGTATAGGTTAAGGGGAGGATGCATACTATGCTTTTAATTTTCAATTGTTATCTTTGTACCTAACTTAAACATATTGTCACACATCAAAAAGGGAGAGATTGTTGGTGCAATCACCCAAGTTTGATGGGTAGATTATGGGTTTTGATTTGTGTGTTAATATGATTAAGTTAAGTTTCCATGTTGATTTAATGTGTGTGTTTGAGTCTTGCAAAACTTGGTGAACCACACATGAGGAATAACGGAGTGAAGCATCCGAGGGACGAGAGTCGAAGGAAGAGGACTTCAAAGGGCGAGCCGAGGAAGTAAATTTTAAAGGCATACGCGAAGGATGGCATGGAGACAAGCCGCGGACTTGTGTGTGTATCCGAGGGATGAGAGCCGAAGAAAAAGAACTTCAAGGGGCAAGTCAAGGAAGTGGACTTCAAGGCATATGCTAAGGGTGAACTCCGGTGAGGCTGAGAGTGAACCTGTAAGTAGGGCAGTCGACTGGTAAGGGAATCAGTTGACTGACACTACTGAGAGCGCACTGTAGCAGTCATCTGGTATGGTAACCAGTCGACTGATCTTTCTGTAAGGTCAAACAGCCGGAAGCAGTCGACTGGTATGTTCGAAATCCAGCCGTTACACTAGTCGTTGGCTGGACACCAGTTGACTGGGCCTGGGGGCAGTCGACTGGTGTCGGGGTTGAGCTGTTTGTTAATAGCTCTCTCCTCTATTATAGAGGAGCTTGAGACTTGAGATAGGTTAGCATTTCATTGTGAAATCTTACTCAAGTGTTCAAGTGCTCAAGCTCCAAGTATTCTCTCTTCCTCCAAAACCCTAGCTCATATTTTGTAAGGAGGAAGAAGCTTTGTCAGAGTTGTTCTCCACCGAGAAGGAGAAAGCATTAGCCGATGATTGTCGGGGCGTGATCCACCGAAGGATCAAGGGTTCGTTCACCTCAAGGACACGTCGTGGAATAGGATCAAGCAATCTCCGAACCACGTAACCGGTAATGAGTTTGCATTGTTTTAATTATTAAATTAAGTTTTCGCTTGTGCTTACGATTGTAGAGAGAAAGTGAATTCGGGTGACCAAACTATTCAAACCCCCCTCCCCCCTAGCCATGCTATCGGTCCCAACAACATGTATGTCAACCAAGTACAATAATCATAGCTCATACAAATGTAGCAACCACAAGAAAATGTAAGATGCAATAAATGCACATGATGCAATGACATGTGTCACCCTGACGTCAGTCAAGCCGCTATCACATCACATCTGTGAGGCCGAGTGGGTAGGGCTGTGACAACTGTACGTACTCCAACAACTATCACTACTATAAGTGGTTGAGTGGACAGGATGCTGGGGGCCAACTACTCCAAAACTCCAGGAAAAAAAGGGGAGCCACCAACAACTCTGCTATCCCTCGAAAATAACGGTGAGAGCGTCAACTGTTTGCCTACAAATCCAACATCCACTACCCATGAGTGGTCGAGTGTGCACAACATGACGGCTGCTCGCACTCTAGCAACTACCACTACCCATGAGTGGTTGAGTGTGCAGAGAAACTAAATGACTAACGATGGGCTTAACCATATGAAAGTCGATGTTCGCAGCATGCAACTATGCAGATATGGTGTATGTTACTAATATGCACAATCAACTAGGTCACAACTATGCAACGGTGTGATAAAATTAAAAAAAAACTCGAATTAATAAACATGCAACTAATCTACTAGGTAGGGTATATTTAATGTCAATCAAACCCTAGTTGTGTTTAATTATCATTTCTAAGTACTCGTATACAAGCGGTACTTTACAGATCAGGAAAGCAACAGATGACACTGTATGGACATAAATTTTGATTAGCTCAAATATCAAACAACGAAAGTATCAAAGGATGATATCCAAAAAGAACATGGATAAGATAAAGCAACCTACTCGGAAATAAAATAAGTCATGTATTTAAGTTTAATAAACTATAAATTATAAAGAAGAAGCACTCGCCTCATAAATGACGTATACGTATCGAAGAGAACCTCCTCGTGATCAACCGTATAAGTCCGAAAATCGATCAATGTCCTATATTAAAAGGGCATAATTTAACTATCAAAGCAAACGATAATTATCAAGTTAACTAAACTAATTACTAAATCGTATTAGGATCAACCCAATTATTGCCATTTGGTTTTAATCTGCGGAACTAACCCAAACCTAAACCACAGTCAAAATAGCCCAAGGTCTACCATCAACCCTGGTCTAAAGGTACCTTACGGTGAATCCCAAAGCAAGGTTGAAATCAAGATAGGAATCTAATGAGGGACCAACAGGTTCATAACCGACTCATCCAATTACTACTATAAACTAACTCAAGAACTAAACCACTATATCAACAACTTTGATTCACCACTCCCCTTTATCTTGATCCCAACACGGATTATAGAAACCTCAAGTCGATCACATCAGTAAACCAAAAAGCCTATTCTCATCAAAATACAACTCACGACAATAGTATCAAGGAACAAAAAAAATGCAACCTCATAAATTAATTCACGATGGCAAGTGAAACAACCCAACAAAACTTAATCAAGAACAGAACAAAGCACAACCAAACTCACCCACGTTGACTCCACTGAGTTGAACCAAAACCAATACATCTCAACCAAAATGAGGTCACGGCAAGATCAAAGGCATTCTCATCACAAAACCAACCGAACAGGAATCCCTCACAAATCGAATTCTCTAAAGATGAATTGCTTACCTCCGATTACTTGCTTGCTTTGACCTTTCTCAATCAGATTCGGCAACTCAGCAAAGAGGAGGAAGAAATAGAGTCCAGTGGTCGCGAGAAGCAAAGGCACGAAGAGGGAACCGTAGAGGGGAGAGGTGCTTGGCGTAGGCGTGGAGAGGGCAGGGGCGGCGGTGGTTGTCGCGAGGACAAGCAACGACGATGACGAAGAAGGGGTGCTGCTTCCTCGTGCTCAAGGGAATCTAGAGGGGAAACGAAGAGGTGTCGACGTTCGGTGCGGCGCAAAGAAGGATAAGAGAAAGGTTGTGGCGCAGAGGAGTAGAACCGCTCGCGGCTGTGTCGGCGTCGGGGAGAAATGAGAGAAGAAGTCAAAAAAGGAAAATTAGGCAATATATTAGTTTTAGCATTTTTTCCAAAAAGTCCTTCCAATTTAATTAATTCTAATCACACCCCTAAATTTCGGTTTTAACACTTTAGCCTTTTAAATTTTCAGTATTTAACACAGTTAGTTTTATCTTTCATGAATTCATCTTTTAAAGTGCCTTTTGTCTTTAAAGAACAGTTGAATCTTTTAGTTTTATCTTTCAATGTCTGTTACCTCTGCAATATTACATGCCTTTTGTCTTTTTATCTGTCCTTTTTTTTGGCCTTGTTAATATCCTCGTCTCGTCTAAATTGGATTGTTTGTTTGCAATTGCAGGTTATTCATTTAAAGATAGATAGAAGAACTTTATAAGATTTCAAGCAGAGTTTCATTCGGGATGTTTTAAATTAAAACTCAATGTGTTTGCTTAATCACTATTAATCTTGTGAACGAAGTAGTAGTTTGTTGAAGTATAGGGAATTACTCAGCGATGCCCCAAACTTTTTATAGATACTGAAAAAACAATCAAACCTCAACTTCTTTTCCGTATGTTCGATACATGATTTTCCATTGCTTTCACCTGTTGATTGGCATATGAAATTTTACACTTTTTTCTTTTATGTTCGACGAAAAGAGTCACCTTCTCTTGATTGTCAGATGATTGTGTAAGATATTAGGAGAAAAGGGTCAGTTTTGAAAATTTCCCTTAACCAACGTTGTTGTTTGTTTGTGAACATCTATACGATTGAGGTTAAGTGAACAAGCAAGTTATTCCTGTTGCATCGAGTGATTCTAATCTCGTTGACGATGTATATTGTTGCTCTATAATGTTTTTTTCATGTCGAAGGTCCTTTCGTCTAATGACTTCCTCTAGTCATATGCATAAGTGAAGTTATATATGCATTGCTACAATCATGAACGCAACACAATTATATTGGAACCAAATTTGTTGTTGTTATTGAATTAAATATATAATTTAAAAATAAAGGGGTTAACCTATGATTGTAGCTTTAATACAAATTAAGTGTCCTCCCATATGATTATTTTTTATAGTTTCTCAACAATTTCTAATGCTAAGAATGTTCCATGGTAAATTATTGAGATGAGAAAAAAAAATCTCAAATGTAAATTTTAATTATATTCATTGAAAGATGGCTAAAGAAGAAGAATAAACTTGAGTTGGGAGTTGGGAATCAATAAATGGAGTAGGTACATTTGAGGAAGGAGTAATGGTGGATGGGCAAGAAAACTCACTAAAAAGTAGCATTTAAATGAAGGGACAACCATAAATAAAGATTCAAATGCTTAAATGTTCCTTCATAATCAATAAAAAAACTACTTATAAAAATTCATAAATATTCATACATTTGTGATGCACAAATAAAAAAAATGTAAACCTTTTGAGAACGCAAAATAGTTTTTTTTAAAAAAAAAATGGGCACATTATTTTAGTTCTTTGATATGACATTTGAAATAGGATCTTTTTAATAATAATATTTTCTTAAAATAAAAGATGAAACATTTTTTAAATGAAAAATACAGTGCAAACTATCAAAGTGAGAATAATCTATCACTTTTCTTAGCTCCAAAATTGAGCTTTAAAATATATAAAACAGTCACAAGTAAGATCAAACAGTAGTGTTAAATAAAATTCACATTACTCACCTAAGATCATTAAGATAAGTGTATCACTCGAGGATAGGAGTTCAGTAGGAATGAAAAGTTACTAAGATATTGGCACGGCTCAATCACAATACTAACATACATGGAGCTAGCTGGCTACCATGCAATCTAAGGAATATGAGTGAACCGAGCCAACATCATAGTAATTATTTCATAATGCAAAGAAGAAGAGGAGGAGGAGGAGGAGAAGGAGAGGAGGAAGAAGAGGAATATGGAGGAGTAGGGGAATGTATGTGGATTTAAGTAGGGAAGAAGGAGGCCAGATGCATTTAAAACGGCCAGCTACCGAAGGAGTAAAACAAGCTGCAGCATTAATGGTAGCATCACCTACATATTCTCTTCCCCGTGCATTCATTCATTCACATTAACAATAAGTATTGATTGATTTGTGAATTATGATCGTAACTCAACTAGTTTGTAAATTGTAATGGTGGCAAAGTTAATCGGTAATTCTAGATGGCTAGAATCTAGCCGGCTAGAATGATTTTTTATAAATAAAAATATTAATTTTATTTTAAAATAAATAAGAAAAAATATAATTTAATATGAAAATAAAAATGAAAGAATATAATTAGATTTAAATACATTGATCATAAAAATTATAAAAAAATCATAATAGATTTTTATAAGTTAAAAAATTAATTTAATATGAAAATAAATAGGAAATGATAGAATTTAATATGAAATAAATAGGAAAAAATAATTTAATATGAAAATAAATAGGAAAATATATAATTGAATTTAGACATTTTTAATAATGATTTAAAATTAAAAAATAATTAAAAGAAAAAATTCTAGTTGATTAGATTATAACTATTTAACACTATCTAAAATTAATTAAGATTATATATTTTGGATGGATTTTGTAATATTTTGAAAATCAGATCGGACATCGAACTGGTCGGGTCAAGGGTTCAGAGGTCCAACCGATTTAATCGGGAGTCTAACCGGGATATAATCGGTATATAATAAAATATGTATTTATATAAATATATGAAACTAACCAATTACCCAATTATTTTCTTCAAGATTGGATCAACTAGGTCGAACATGTAATATGTTTTTATCCGTAACTCAACACAGTATTCTTGAAAAAAGAGTTAGTTTAAAAAAAAAAATCAAATTTAAAACTATTGGGTTCAAGCAAACAACAAGTTTATTCGTTTAAGATTTTGGATGAAAGTAAAGTAAATTTTTGATATTTTATTTTTTAATTTTTATTTTTTAATAAGAAAGTAAAATTGCAATAGTGAAAAAAATCAAATAAAATAAACTAAGTCGGTTTGTCCGTTTTTTCTGATTTGTCGGATTCATCAATTCCCGTCTGATTCAGAATGATTCACATCTGGTTCTTGAATAATCGATTTTCAGAGTCAATTTAGATTAAAAATCTGTTCGATTTTCGATTCAATCGGTCCGCCCAACCAATCCGATTTGATTTTCAGGACACTAGGATTTTGTGGCATTCAAGAGAGAAGCAGTTGGAAGGAAGGCAAGAGCTAGGTAGCTGGCTAGAGAGTTAAATTGATGGAGTCAGGATACCAACTTTTGAGGTTGGTACTGCTGCGGCCTGCAGCCATTAATTACCGATCGGTGGGAGGCATATCGTGCGAGCGAGGGAGGAGCTGCTATGCCCTTTCTCGGGTCGAGACAGGAAGGTGCCAAAGTTACTTGCTCATAATTATGCACGCATTCAATGCGCAATAATGATCAGCGCATCGCTTCTTGTTTTTTTTTTTTACTGTGTGATTTCCCAAACTTATAATTAACTCGATCGCTTCCTCAATCGTAGCGTCGGTAATATGCTGGAGCCTGGAAGGGGGGAGTAAATGAAGGAATCTTGGTCTGACGAAATAAATTCTGCGACATGCATGGCAGCAGCAGGCAGGTCGCATCTATCCCATTCGTACGTACTTAAATGCGACGGATGGCGAGGGGCATGCAATGGCAGCAGCATTGTGCAATGGCACCGCGCCAGTGCCAATGTGCTGAAGCAGTACGACGCCATGTGCCATCTCCTCACGCACTGGACGTTGGCGACATTAATGGGAAAGCTGCGAGGTATTGATGGAGGCAACTGCTGTCGCCAACGACTCCTCGCGCTCTGCTTCGCCTGCTCACTAATTGCGGCCGCCTGCTATCGCTTGCTTGCTTGCTTGTGGCCTGCTGCACTGCGTGCCAAAAGCATCCGCCTGGACTTTTCTTCGTTTCGCTTTTAAATCCTAATTGATTGAGATTCTTCTTTGCCATTCGATCGAAATACAAATACATTTCAGATGGAATAGATGTATTATCGATGAAAGTAATCAATACTTACCGTACTTGTGCCAACAAAGAAGAATTATTATGCATCTCCGGAGGATGTATAACCTCGACCTCTTCTCTTTTGCTACTGTCCCTATCGATGATATCCATCCTTCCTTTCTTTCTTTCTTCAATCCCATCTATCTATAAATAAAATAAATTTAACTTAAAAAAAAAGGAAAGGAAAACAGTTCGTCTTTTTCTATTTCTCTCTTTTTTTTGTTTTATTTCAGAATAAATAAGAAAATGCCCTAATTTATAGGAGAAGAATGGAAGGCCACAATAAACGAATTCATTCTTATCCTCATTGCCAACTCGTTATTACGGTTGCAAAACTTGTGGTTCCTACGGTGGTGAACCCAACCAATACCTACGAAGTTCGAATCACTGTCACGCCAGGACTCATTGTGCTTCCTAGATTTACTTTATAGTTGTCCTGTGGAATTGGACCACCCAACTTCAGAATTAGCAGAATAGCAAAAGTTTGATACCTAAATTAATAAAAAATAAATAAAAGAGAGAGAGAGAATGGCTTCAGGTTGAATCTTAGATTGTAGAGGGATCCTCCACAAGGATTTTCATGTTGATCCTCTTTGAAGGAATCACATTTGAGGATCCTCCTTAAAATCAAACACCTCCACGGACTAAATTCCCACCTTGAGCGATTTAAGTAAAGCTTGATATGAATAATAATAGATAATAAGTGTAGAAATAAGGAAGGGATCGAATATTTTCCTTCTCGGCCTTCGACCAAGTATGTATCTTCCGGCTCTTCTGCTTTTAAATTACTACATCTATACAAAACGAAGTGAACCTCTTCTGGATATGCTGCGACTTTGCGAATTGTTACTTCGAGGTGACGATATCTTAAACTATCAAGGAGTGCTTTGTGGTATGGCTATGTTGTACTCGTCTTCTTGCTCAATGCGATGCTCAGAAAGAAAGCTACCAGCTGTAGACGAAATGGTGAGTGGCATAGCATTCCTACAAGTTATTGCTATCCAAAACGGTGAATTGCTTACCGTCATGAACCCGGCGGAGATAATACTGAAACCTTTGAGAGAAAATGACACATTGTCTGATAGAAACAGAGCTGTGTGGGGGAAGGCCCGAATTTTTTAGTCAGTGATAAGATTTAAGATTTCTTATTAAGGACTAGAGACTAATACCGAATGTAGTTACCGGTGAGAGGGGTGAAGATGAACGGTGCCAAAATGCTTGCGAATGAAGCTACGCCGGTGACGCAACCTTGAGCCATCCCCTGAAGTTGTAGCACGCATAATAGAGAAACCACAGAGAATCAAAACTTTAAAGAGTGATGTGAATTTCGCAAAACTTGTTACCTGCTCAGTTGGACCAACTTTCTTTGATACGATGCTCCTAAGCTGCGTTAACAATTGAGAATTCAACGTCGGCAGTTATGATAGATAAGATCTTTGGGGAGAAATAAGGAGGAAAACAATTACACTTGGGTGAAGGAATACACTCAGAATCGTAAACGCAGCAGACAAATAGGGGACCTGCAAAGCAAGCTTAGTAAGCTTCATTTACAAAATGTGACAAAGAAAGCATGTATATATGAACTCGAGACATGATGAAGACTAGATATTTGAATTGGCAAAAAAATTGAGAGTGGCATAAAGTAAAGATGAAATAAATTGTGAAAGAAAATTTGAAGATTTAACACAACATAGGTTGGTCAATACTTGAAAGGATAATGAGTGAGTTGAAAAAAGATGAGTACCCAATATGCCCATGCAATGCCGTAGAGAAATATCTGCAGAATAAAGCAAAATTCAGAAAATGGCAAGAATGGTTTGAACAATTGGATAGATAGTAAATGAGAATTACATGTGCACAGCTCGCCAACAGACCGATAATCAAAAGTCTCTCCTCGCCTATGGCAGGTGCTAGTAATGGCATTAATAATAACTGGAAGACATGTTATTCTTGAGAAATTTATACATTCTTGAAGGTGCTATTTTACCAAATACATTAGCCAAACCTGTGATGTGGCTCCTAAAAACCCAGCCATCAACATCAAATCAGCAAACTGATCTTTGCTGTAGTGAAACTTTGCTTTTAGATAGTACTGTTGAATATCAAGTAAAAAAGTCAAATGTGCACATCCACAAACGATTGACAACAAAGTTAGTAGTATTGAATGCTAATTTTAAGTATGATGTAGTTAACTGTTATGCTTTTAGATAATCAAATAAAAACATTGAGCTTCAAACATTGTATAAATAATTAACTCAGTTTTAGCATGACATGTGTTAGTCTTTTAATGGTTCAGACTTTATCCTCGCTGATAAGAAAAACACATGTTTCGACACAATAAATAAGAAGAATTTTGCATCAAAATGGAATTGGAAAGCTAACAAACATTTGCAAGTTCAATTTAAATGGTAATCGTATTTCACCTAGTATTACGTAGCAATGAAAAAAACTTGGAAATCAATCTTAATACAAAATGGGAGTGAAGAAAATACCAATAGTGCTGCTTGATAGCCACTGTCAGCAAGATTGGCGAAAAATGCAACAGCAGCAGCTCTTGTTAAGTTCTTGCTGCGTGGAAAAAAATGTCCTACTTCAGAGTAAGAATTGAATTTACAACAATGGATTATCGAAGTATCGTAAAATCAAAGTGATTCCAACAAGAGAAATAATTCTGTGCATGAGAAGTTATCATCATTGTACAACAGTAGTATTGTTAGGTTGTGTTTCACTGGTTAGCAAAGAACATCTATGCGACAAATTTCCTCATGAATGATGATAGGCAAAAGGACATAAAATCGACTGCTAAAAGTAATGGACAAATAAGCAAACAAACACGATGGTCAGTGGAATAGTTCTGTGGATTAGTTCCCAAGTCCCAGCACGAAGCCAATCCAAAGCTGTGTTATAGAATGCCCATTGTTAAAGCTAGCATGGAGCTCAACCCAATACAAAATGCCATTAGCAGTTGGGAGCCAGGTTTCATATCCGTCAAATTTAGCATGTAGACTTAGTCGGATGGAATTTTTCCCTCTATTAACTTCCCACTACTTTAAACATACCCCTCAGATACACTACGAGAAGGCGAGAGGGGTTATTTGGAGGATCCTTAGTGCACATTTTGAGATACAAAAGCATCTATTCTTCCGATGTCCACTTATTGCATAGCTATGGAAGAGGAATTCGGTGTGGCTTCACATGCAACCAAAGATGTCCTCCTATAGAAGGGCACTCCGAGTCTTTATACAACATTACCATGGGAGTAAAGCCTTGACGAAGGCCATGCACCTTGCCCTGTCTTCATTGATATAGTATGTATGGAGGGCTCCAAATAATGATTTTTTTTATGGAAAGTTTGACATAGAGAGAATACTCAGGTATGTGCAAATACATGTATATCGGTCTCTAGATATCTACTTTGATCTGATACTCAGACATGAGTACCTCTCTAGGACCATTTTGTAGTTTTTGACATTGGATATACATTTTTACTTATCAAGAGAGGGGGTGAGCGAAAAGTCCGGCTAGAGGAGGGGTGAATAGGTTGCAAATAACATTTCAACTCTCTTGCTTTCTAATTTAGTAAGGACACACTAATTAATCAAATAAACATAAACATAGAATAGAAAGTAGAGACTCATGATTTACTTGGTTACAACTTAGATGGTTATTAATCCAAGACAATTCAAAGCATTAGCAGAAACTCCTTCGACAACAGTCGGAGGTGGAGAAGCTCCTTATAGCAATTGATCATACAGACAGTTAAAACGAGTTTAGAAAAGAATACAGAGCGTGTGGTCCTATTTCGAGCTCAAAAGGCTCTATTTATAACCTTCTGGTCCAACTAGCTGTTTGCTAACATGACGCATTCCGATCGCCTGAAAGTAGTTTGGACGCTTGAACTTGATCAAGTCAGTCCGCTTGGCAATGGATCTTTCCAACGGTTTTGGGTATTCTAGGGCATGGAATCTGTGGACATGAACTTCTGTGCTAATCCGTTTCGGCAACAGTCTGTTGAACTGTCCGCCCATTCCGAGCGCTTGGATTAGATTCGGGTGCCTGGAACTAATCCGAGTGCTTGGAACTGATCCAGGCGCTTGGAATTCTAGCACTTGGATTTAGTCCAGACGCTTGGAATGGTCAACTCAGAAGTTGACCATACATTCAGTCACTTGGGTGATACTCCGGTTGTTCAAAGTTGAGTTCACCTGAATCCAACTCTGACCTCCTCGAGTAGATTTCCTCCTTGGCTTCTCGTCCCTCGGATGCACCATGCACGTCCTTCTCGCTCTACTGGTGTAATCTTCCGCAACTCCTTGTCCCTCGGATGCATCGAGTTCGTCGACTCTCTTGTGCCCTCCTTCTCACTCATTGCGTCTTCCGCTCGATTTCTTATGTTCCTAAGTTCCTACATACTTAGACGCAAGATATCAAAACAACACAAAACCTAATTTAACTCGGTTAACCACATCAAAATCAACTTGGGGTACTTACAGTGAGGGGCTGACTTTGATATTATAGTAGTTTGAAAAGATCTCAATCTAAAAAAAAACACTAAAAGAGTGCTTATAGGATTTAAGCATATTTTAATATAATATGAAACTAAAGGGTGAAGTATAATTGCTTTAACATTCATTTAAAAAGTTATAAGTTGTAAAAAATATGAATTTTCTTAAAAATAAAAAAGTAACTACATTGGTGGTGGAATGAAGAGGAGGCTTCATGAGGTTGATGGGTGAGCTCCGCCGCTACTCGGCGTTGGGACAGTGGGACTCCTTGTGGAACGGGCGGATTGCTGGTGCAGTAGGGTGGGCATACGGGCAAGTGGTGGAGGGGAGAAGACAGAGGATGAGTGGAGAAAGGGACGCCGACGTCAACGAGCTTGCTGGGGAGACAGGAAGCGATGGCGGTGGTAGCTTGGAGTGGGAGAGATCTAAGAGCGACAAACAATTTATAATAGTGAAAAAAAAAATTAGAAATTTAATAGATTCTAACCTACTCCTTAGGAGGGCAATCATGTCACTCCACGCCGAAATATTCCTAAAAGCGGATAGCTTTGGTGGCTTGTGGTCGTCGAAGCAGAGGGGCTGGGTGGACTCCTCGTCGGCGAGAGAAGCTCCACGGTTGGTTTCAGGCAAAAAGATCTTCATGTAGAGCGTTGCAAAAGCTGCGACCAAAGCAGCAACCTGGAACGTGTAGGAGGTGGGGAGAAAACGGGCGGCGAGGGTACCGGAGACGAAACCGGCGAGGGATATGCCGGAGAGTACGGAGAAGGCCGACGCCCTCTTCTGCTCGCAAACTGCATCCGCCTGTAAGAAGAGAGCGTTCTTATTGTTTCGTGGGTTCGATTAACTGTAAATTATTTTTAAATACCCAATTACATTTTAAATTTTATCTTCAATTTATGTGCCAGAAAAATTTATTTTATTTTCACTCCCTTATATATAAAATTTTATTTACTTCAGCACTTTAATATATATCAATTTACCTAATTATCTTAATTATTTTTAAGTATAAAAAGTCTAAAATAAAGTATAACTCTTTCTGAATTCAGTATCATATAAATAAAATTTAGTATATTTTTTATCAAATTAAGTACCATTTTTTTCGAATGCAGTAGCAAGTATAAATTTTTTTAAATTTAGTATATTTAAATTAGAATTTAGTATATTTTCTGTCAAATTGAGCATAATTTTTTTTCTGATCAATTGATTAACTTAAGATGAATTGATTATGCAGTATTCAATTTGTTAAAAAATATACTAGATTTTAATTAAATGATACTGAATTTATAAAAAAATATACTTTATTTTAGACTTTCTATACCTAAAAAAATTGACGGTAATTCGGTAAATTTATAATTTAAACACATTGATCCTGGGTCAGCTTGCGTGTAGTCTGGTCCGGCAGCCTGGCGCCCAATCAGAAGGAAGATAGGTTACTGGGCTGGAAAGGCCCTTCGGATAGGTGTCGCTCGGATTAAGGTCCTCAGTCGGATGCGTGGCGGCCCACGCTCCCCAGGGTCGGCCTGATCGGTGCTCCGGCACCTATGCTCCAATACCCCTATAGGTTTGGCTCCCCGCCGACGCGTGGCGGCCCACGCTCCGGGGATAAGCCCAAGCCAGAGGAGGTGCTACTCGGCATATCATTACTCAGTGCCCCAGTCGGCACCTTCATTATGGGCCCTCAGTCGGCTTCGCTACTTAGTGCCCCCAGTCGACACTCTCCCTTCAAGGGTCCTCAGTCGACCCTAGCATGCCCTAGCAGGCAGAACAACCACTCCCTGACATTAGATTACCCGAAGCAGTACGGGTTCGGCCAGGACTGGGGTCACTCTGGCCCTAACAACGGATATCCCGCTGATGGCTTGATCTTCCTGCCATACCCTGTCCCCCGTACTACGACCACAAACACTGGTGTCAGGCCGAGCGACGCCACATGGCGCCAGCCATTAAGTTGACAATGCCCCTTTCCTTAACACAGTATGCACTACTTTATCCTGCCACCTCTGAGCATGTATCACCTTATCCTCACTATAAGACAACAGGTGGTAGGCGAGGCAGGAGCTGTCAGCTTCCCCGGCTATATAAGCATCTCCACTCCGCATCTCTCAGGTACGCGTAATAGTGCATTGTTTACTGTTTTATTGCTTTCCATTCGTTTGCCACCGTCAAGTATTGACTTGACCGTCGGAGTGTCTGGCCCGGGACTTTTCCCGGTGGGTTCTAACGGTCTCTGTCTTGCAGGATAGGAGCGAGCCAGCTCAGCTTACAGCCTCAGTGATCTCGCGCTCCCCGGAGGACCATCTCGCTCTTGGGACTGCCACCTCGCTTCGCGACAGAATCAAATTTGGCGCTAGAAGGAGGGACACCCAGTAGACTGATCGGAAGCGTAGATGGGAGACCCCAACCCGCTCGTGATGACTGTCACTCGTGAGGAGTACGAAGTTCTGATGGCTACTCGAGCTCGAAGGGCTTCACAAAGGCTCTCGCAAGCTGCCAGCCACGTGCCCCAGGCCCCGAAGCCAGCCGCACATTGACCTTCTAGAGGTCAAGGAAGGCCCGCCCCGCCTGTGGGCGGTTCAATGCCCTTCCCTGCAGCCCCCCACCGAGTCCAAGAAGACGAGGCTCACTCCATGTCAGCGGAGGCCTCAGTGTCTAACCCGATGCACGGGAGGCGTCCGGATAAGGGAAAGGCCCCCGTCGACCCTGCTCTAACTATCCTGGTACGCAATCCTTTCGTTCCATGGGTCCTGGACGACCCAGTTCCCTGGCATCTCCGCTTCTTCACCATACCCGAGTATGCGGGGACTACTGATCCGAAGGAACACCTGATGAAGTTTAAGAGCACAGCTCTGCTTCACCAATACCCGGAGGGGGTCAAGTGTCGAGCCTTCTTGACAACCCTCTCCGGCACACCCAGAGATGGTTCAACCGACTCCCTGATGGGTCGGTCACGAGCTTTGACGAGCTCAAGAGAGTTTTTCTACAGCACTTCGCTAGCAGCAGGAGGCACCACAAAACGAGCCTCAATCTGTTTGCTCTGAAGCAGGGCCCGAAGGAAACCCTCCGGGCCTACATCAAGAGGTTCAATGGGGTGGCACTAGACGTGCTGAATGCCACACCTGATGTCCTGGTCAGCGCTTTCTCCCAGGGCTTGCAAGAGGGGGAATTCTTCCCCGCGTTGATCAGGAAGCCCCCGACGGACTTCGACAGCCTTGCCGAGAAGGCTGTCAAGTACATCAACGTGGAGGAAGCCCAAGCCGCTCGAAAGAAGGAATCGGCCAATCCGGCGCCTCCCCACCCTACTCAGGGCACTCAGTCCCCAGGTGGACCTATTCGCAGCCCCCGCGGACCCATTGACCGAGTAGGGGGAGAAAGGCGGCATGTGCAGCAGGTGGACCAAGGGTGCCTCCCGATTCAATGGAGGTCATACTGAACGTTCCACCAGATCCACGGCCATGCCACCGAGGAATGCACTCAGGTTGGGCGAGGTCGGGCTCCAACTCCCCGAGGACGAGGGCGACAAGCGCCTCAGGGGCGCGGTGCAGGCCGAGGAGGCAGGGATATCGATCCCGTCGCTGAAGGGCTCCGAGGAAATCCCCCGGTCACTTGCGATCTATTCCCTCAGGGAAACCGGGCTGAGACCTCAGAGATGGAGGAGGAGCAGGCCAACCAGCACAACGCCGTCCGAGGAGGCGTAAATGTCATCTCGGGCGGACCGACTGGAGGAGATTCCAACCGAGCCCGAAAGGCGCAGGTACGCCGGTTGGAAATCCATCAAGTCGGCACCAACACGGCGCAGGTAGCAGGGCCCCAGATCAGTTTCGGGCCTCAGGATCTACAGGGGTTGGAGGTCCCACACGATGACGCGCTGGTCATCACGACCGTCATCACCAATTACCAAGTCCACCGTACCATCGTGGACACCGGAAGCTCGGTCAATATCCTGTACAAGAAGGCATTCGACCAACTCCAGATAGAGATGTCCCAGTTGGAGTTGGTGGCAACTCCGCTGTTCAGTTTCACGGGAAACCAGGTATAGCCGATCGGTCAGATCCGATTAGCCGTCTCCTTAGGCGAGGAGCCGCTAAAGAGGACTAGATGGTCCACGTTCTTGGTGGTTGATGCTCCCTCCGCCTACAACGCCATACTGGGCCGACCGGTCCTCAATGAATTCCGAGCTGTCGCCTCTACCTTCTACTTGAAGGTCAAGTTCCCCGCGGGGGACAAGGTGGGAGAGGTCAAGGGCGACCAAAGGGTGGCCCAGAGGTGCTACATCGACGATGTCCGGGTGGAGAGCCAGAAGGCCCCACTCCCCTTCTCAGATTACAACATGGTCCAAGCCTCCCCGTGGGTCGAGTTGCATGAAGATAAGGAGGAGATACAACTCCTCCCAGATCGGGAGGAAGCTCGAGTTAAGATCGCAGCAGGGTTGCCCGAGGAGCTGAAAACACCCTTGCTGGAGTGCTTGGCTCGGAACCAAGACGTTTTCGCCTGGTCGGTCAAGGAGCTGAAGGGCGTCCGACCGGAGGTGGCAGAGCATCACCTCCACGTTTATCCCCACGCTCGACCCGTTAAGAAGAGAAAATAGGACTTTAGCACCAAGCAGAATAAAGTGATCCAGGCCAAGATTGAGAAGCTGTTGGAGGCCGATCACATCAGAGAAGTGCAATTCTCGGCTTGGCTAGCCAACGTGGTGTTGGTGCCCAAGCCTAACAATAAGTGGTGGGTCAGCATCGACTTTCGGGATCTCAACAAGGCCTGCCCGAAGGGATTGCTATCCCCTGCCTCGGATCGACCAGATGGTGGACTCGACGGCTGGCAGCGAGTTCATCTCCATGTTGGACGCCTACCAGGGATATTATCAAGTACCCATAGCTGCCGAGGACCAGGAGAAGGTCAGCTTCATCACGGCGGACGGTACATACTGCTACACCATCATGTCGTTCAGGCTGAAGAACGCTGGAGCCACCTACCAGCGCATGATGAATAAGGTCTTCCGGTCCCAGATCGAAAGAAATATTGAAGTATACATTGACGACATCCTCATCAAGTCTGCCCGAGCTGGAGACTTGATAGCTGATGTCGAGGAGACATGCTGGACACTGCACAGATACGGGCTCAAATTGAACCCAGCCAAGTGCCTCTTTGGCGCCCGGAGCGAGAAATTTCTCAGGTACATTGTGACCGAGCGGGGCATTTGAAGCAAATCCTAGCAAGGTCAAGGCCTTGCTGGACATGCCTCCACCTAGAAATCTCTGAGAAGCGCAACGGCTTACCGGGCGGATCATAGCTTTATCCCGATTTATCTCCCGATCAGTCGAATGAGGGTTGTCATTCTTCATAACCCTCCGCAAGGCTACTAAATTCCAGTGGGACGCTGACTGTGACAAGATGTTTGAAGAGCTAAAGTCTTACCTCGCCGAGTTGCCCGTACTGGCTAAGCCGGAAGTCGGGGAAGTCCTGTATGTCTATCTGGATGCATCGGCTGACTCGGTTAGTATGGTCTTAGTCAGACAAGAGGTCGTCGAGCATCATCCAGTGTATTTCTTTGCCCATCTACTGAAGGGAGCCGAGTGTCGTTACATGACACTCAAGAAGTTGACGTATGTGTTGTTGTTAGGTGCCCAGAGACTCCGACCTTATTTCTTGGCACACCCCATCGTGGTGTTGACAAATAGCAACCTGGGCCGATTGACCTCTAATCTTGAAGTGTCTGATCGGTTGATCAAATGGATAACCGAACTAAGCGAGTATGACATTCAGTACCAAACTCGGCCAGCTATGAAAGCGCAAGCCCTCGCTGATTTTCTGAGTGAGCTGCATGCAGATGAGGTTGAAGAAGCATGACAGATATATGTAGATGGCTCATCGGCTCGGTCAGGAAGTGGGATAGGTATCCTGATGGTCTCCCCGAAGGGAGAATAGATGTACCTATCCGTCCGACTGGAATACCGGGCCACGAATAATGAAGTTGAGTGCAAGGCCCTCATATCCGGACTGCAGGCTGCCAAGCATGTGGGAGCCACCCGGGTGATACTTTATTCCGACTCCCAGCTGGTCACACAGCAAGTAGCCGGCCGGTTCAAAGTTAATAGCGATCGGCTGCAGGACTTCATCGAGGCTTATGAGAAATTGAAGGCCGAGTTTCAAGAAGTACAAATACGAAAGATTCCAAGGGAGGAAAACTTCAAGACGGATGAGTTAGCCAAGTTGGCCAGCTCGGTCGGCTCATGGGTACTTCCCCAGCCAGGCGGTCCCGCCTTAATGATCATGCAAATAGAAAGGCAAGCCGAGCTGAAACTAGAATCCGACTAGAGAACCCCGATCATCGCTTACCTCACGGAAGGAGTAGCGCCAGCCGATCGAGAGGAAGCTTAGTCGCTCAAAAAGCGAGCAGTTCAATATACCATGATCGGCGACACACTCTACAAGAGGGCCTTCGCTCAACCCTTACTCAAGTGCCTAGGGGAGGAGGATGCAGACTATGTGCTGCGGGAGATTCACCTAGGAGTCTGCGGAAACCACTCGGGGGCTCGGCGACAGCTTGTAAAGTATTATTGGCAGGCTACTATTAGCCCGCCCTGAAAAAGGATGCTCACAGGCTGGTGTCCACATGCCTACCTTGTCAAAAGCATCACTGCCTCCCACACCGACCTGTGGAGATGATGAAGGCCTCAGTCGTATCATGTCCGTTTGATCAGTGGGGCATGGACATTGTGGGGCCATTCCCGGTCGCCGCGGCTCAGAAGAAGTTCTTGCTAGTAGTCGTAGACTGTTTTTCTAAATGGATAGAAGTCGAGGCCCTGGCACGCATCACCGAGACAGCCGTGATAAAATTCCTATGGCAGAGCATCTTGTGCCGATATGGAATTCCACATAAACTTGTCTTGGACAACGGAAGACAGTTCTAGGGCTGGAAGATACAAGAGTGGTGTTCGGAGTACGGCATCAAGTAAGCATTCACCTTTGTGGCATATCCACAAAGCAATGGTCAGGCAAAGCTAGCTAACTGAGAAATCCTTAAAGGATTAAAGACCAGGCTGGACCATGCAGGGGGAACATAGGTGAATGAGCTCCCCAGTGTCTTATGGGCTGTGCGCACCACGCCCAAGGAAGCCACGGGAAGTACACCTTTCCAGCTGGTCTATGGGAGCGAAGCGGTGGTCCCAGTCGAGGTCGGATGCGAATCGGACCGGCAGGCAGCTTATGACAAGGATAACTCGGAAAGGAGACGGCTGGAGCTGGACTTGGTTGACAAAATCTAGAACAAGGCAGCCGCCAGGATGTTCGCCTACCGGCAAAAAATGAAACAAAAATACGATCGGAAGGTGCTGCCGAGGGAGTTCCAAGTGGGGGATCTGGTCTGGCAAAGAGTCAAACCCGTCGGAGACGTTAGCAAGCTGGAGCCACAGTGGGGAGGACCTTTCAAAGTTATCCAAAAGCTCACCTCAGGGGCTTATTACTTGGAGAATAAGCAGGGAAAGAAGTTGGATCGACCCTGGAGTGCGATCCACCTTCAGCCCTACCAGGTAGCCGAATGAAAGCTTGTAATGCAAATGTACTACACCAATGGAAGTGGAAAAACATGGTCCTCACTCCACTCGTAGGTACTCCAGACTCTCGTCTACGAACGAGTTACAATCGAAATCCGTTCCCACCTATCCCTCGGATCGGCCCTCAGTCGGACGCGTGGAGACCCACATTACCTGAGTCTTGCCCGACCGAGTGCACAAAACTCTTGTCTCGCCAGCAAGTTATAAGCGGACCAGTTTCTGCGCCCCACTCGGTTCAGTATGTCCGATTGAACCCGTGGCGGCCCACGCTCCTGAGAATCGGACTGAACTAGTGTCCAGACTCTCGTCTCCGAATGAGTTACAATCGGGATCCGTTCCCACCGATCCCTCGGATTGGCTCTCAGTCGGACGCGTGGCGACCCACGTTCCCTGAGTCTTGCCCGACCGAGTGCGCAAAACTCTTGCCTCGCCAGCAAGTTATAAGTGGACCAGTTTCCGCGCGCCCACTCGGTTCAGTGTCTCCGATCGGACGCGTGGCAGCCCACACTCCTGAGAATTGACCTGAACCAGTGTCCAGACTCTCGTCTCCAAACGAGTTACAATCGAGATCCGTTCCCACCTATCCCTCAGATCGACTCTCAGTTGGACGCGTGGCGACCCACGTTCCCAGAGTCTTGCCCGACCGAGTATGCAAAACTCTTGCCTCGCCAGCAAGTTATAAGCGAACCAGTTTCCGCGCCCCACTCGGTTCAGTGTCTCCGATCGGACGCGTGGCGGCCCACGCTCCAGAGAATCGGCCTGAACCAGTGTCCAGACTCTCGTCTCCGAACGAGTTACAATCGGGATCCGTTCCCACGTATCCCTCGGATCGGCTCTCAGTCGGACGCGTGGCGACCCACGATCCCTGAGACTTGCCCGACCGAGTGCGCAAAACTCTTGCCTCACCAGCAAGTTATAAGTGGACCAGTTTCCGCGCCCCACTCGGTTTAGTGTCTCCGATCGGACGCGTGGCAACCCACGCTCCTGAGAATTATCCTGAACCAGTGTCCAGACTCTCGTCTCCGAACGGGTTACAATCGGGATCAGTTCCCACCTATCCCTCGGATCAGCTCTCAGTCAGACACGTGGCGACCCACGTTCCCTGAGTCTTGCCTGACCGAGTGCGCAAAACTATTGCCTCGCCAGCAAGTTATAAGCGGACCAGTTTTCGCACCCCACTCAGTTCAGTGTCTCCGATTGGACGCGTCGCGACCCATGCTCCTGAGAATCGGCCTAAACCAGTGTCCAGACTCTCGTCTCCGAACGAGTTACAATCGGGATCCATTCCCACCTATCCCTCGGATCGGCTCTCAGTCGGACGCGTGGCAACCCATGTTCCCTGAGTCTTGCTCGACCAAGTGCGCAAAACTCTTGCCTCGCCAGCAAGTTATAAGCGGACCAGCTTCCATGCCCCACTCGTTTCAGTGTCTCCGATCGGACGCATGGCAGCCCACGATCCTGAGAATTGGCCTGAACCAGTGTCCAGACTCTCGTCTCCGAACGAGTTACAATCGGGATCCATTCCCACCTATCCCTCGGATCGGCTCTCAGTCGGACACGTGACAACCCACGTTCCATGAGTCTTGCCCGACCGAGTGCGCAAATCTCTTGTCTCGCCAGCAAGTATAACCAGACCAATTTCAGCGCCACACTTGGTTCAGTGTCTCCGATCGAACGCGTGGCGGCCCACGCTCCTGAGAATCATCCAGAACCAGTGCCCGGACTCTCGTCTCCGAATGAGTTACAATCGGGATCCGTTCCCACCTATCCCTCGGATCGGCTCTCAGTCGGACGCATGGCGACCCACGTTCCCTGAGTCTTGCCCGACCGAGTGCCCAAAACACTTGCCTCGCCAGCAAGTTATAAGAGGACCAGTTTCCGCGCCCCACTCGGTTCAGTGTCTCCAATTGGATGCGTGGCATCCCACGCTCCTGAGAATCGGCCTGAACTAGTGTCCAGACTCTCGTCTCTGAACGAGTTACAATCGGGATCCGTTCCCACCTATCCCTCGGATCGGCTCTCAGTCGGACGTGTGACGACCCACGTTCCCTGAGTCTTGCCCGTCCGAGTGCGCAAAACACTTGTCTCGCTAGCAAGTTATATCCGGACCAGTTTCAGCGCCCTACTCGGTTCAGTGTCTCCGATCGGACGCGTGGCGGCCCACGCTCCTGAGAATCAGCCTGAACCAGTGTCCAGACTCTCGTCTCCGAACGAGTTACAATCGGGATCCGTTCCCACCTATCCCTCGGATCGGCTCTCAGTCGGACGTGTGACGACCCACGTTCCATGAGTCTTGCCCGACCGATTGCGCAAAACTCTTGTCTCGCCAGCAAGTTATAAGCGGACCAATTTTTGCGCCCCACTCAAGTCAGTGTCTCCGATCGAACGCGTGGCGGCCCACGCTCCTGAGAATCATCCTGAACCAGTGCCCGGACTCTCGTCTCTGAACGAGTTACAATCGGGATCCGTTCCCACCTATCCCTCAGATCGGCTCTAAGTCGGACGCGTGGCGACCCACGTTCCCTGAGTTTTGCCCGACTGAGTGCGCAAAACTCTTGTCTTGCCAACAAGTTATAAGCGGACCAGTTTCCACGCCCCACTCGGTTCAGTGTCTCCGATCGGACGCGTGGCGTCCCACGCTCCTGAGAATCGGCCTGAACCAGTGTCCAGACTCATCTCCGAACGAGTTACAATCGGGATCCGTTCCCACCTATCCCTCGGATCGGCTCTCAGTCTGACGCGTGGCGACCCACGTTCCCTGAGTCTTGCCCGACCGAGTGCGCAAAACTCTTGCCTCGCGAGTAAGTTATAAGCGGACCAGTTTCCGCGCCCCACTCGGTTCAGTGTCTCCGATCGGATGCGTGGCGGCCCATGCTCCTGAGAATCGGCCTGAACCAGTGTCCAGACTCTCGTCTCCGAACGAGTTATAATCGGGATCCGTTCCCACCTATCCCTCGGATCGGCTATCAATCAGACGCGTGGCGACCCACACTCCCTGAGTCTTGCCCGACCGAGTGCGCAAAACTCTTGCCTCGCCAGCAAGTTATAAGCGGACCAGTTTCCGCGCCCCACTCGGTTCATTGTCCTCGATTGGACGCATGGCGGCCCACGCTCTTAAGAAGCGGCCTGAACCAGTGTCCAAACTCTCTCCCTCACGAGTTCTAAATCAGGACCCGCTCCCATACATCTCCTCGGCTCGGCCCTTAGTCAGGCACGTGGAAGCTCACGCTCCCCGAATTGGGCCCGCGTGAATGCACCATTGCTGGTCCTTATGTGGCCCATCGCTCAGCAAGGGCGTTTCGAGTTGCCCGAGCTAGCAACTTCACTCGATTAACTCAGACGTGATCTCAAGTACTGGATCACTCACTTTTGCCCGAGCAACTAGCACTCAGAAGCTATCATGCTTAATTATCCTGCTCCGTCGTTCGCAAAGGATGAACTACCTAAAGGCGTTCCTTCCCGGGTGGTCGATACACAGAAACCGTTATACTCACGTGTTTCGTATCCTCACTCGACAAAGTTGGGATGGGCTGGAATACCCTCATTCGGGTCACTTACGCCGCCTGGATCCCCAACACTTGAACATTATGCATACATGTGCAAGGACAAAAAGGAAAAAAGTTGGCATTGATAATACCAAGGCTAATACAAAAACGAGGCATGACCCTTATTCAAGGAAAAGAAAGCAAAGAAAGTCTCCATCATTATGATTGTTCATGGTTCACGGGTTGCCTGGTGGGTCTCTCTTTGAAACTTGTCTTGACGAAGGGACTCGGCGTATGTTTTGGTGTGTTGTAGTCGCCGCTGAGTCGCCTTCAACACCGACGCCTGGACGTCATACTCCTGTCTGAGTTTGCAGAGCTCAGCCGAGCAAGCATCCCGCTCCTCCTCTTTGGCCTTCAGATCGGCGCGGAGGACGGAAGCTGCTTGGCAAGCCTCCAGGAGCTGTGCCCTGACCTTGTCTACCTCCGCGTTGGCATGGCGTTCAAGGCCCTGAGCTGCACGTTCCGTCTGCTCCAAGGGAGCAATGTGGAGTCGTACCCGAGCAGCTGAGGCGTCCGCGAGATTCAGTGCGGACATCAGCTCGCCCACATGAGCTGTCAAGCCCAGGGAGCAGTCGAGAAGGGCTAAGTACTCAGCTCGCATTGATTCAAGGTTTCTTCGTTAGACTGCATCTCCGCATGGTGACGTTGCATCTCCAGCCTCTCCGCTCGGGCTTCAGCTCGCTGTAAAGCCCGAGCGTAGCTCAGCAGGCAGATGGTCGTATCATAGGCCGAGCCGTAAGCCTGCAAGAAGGGCTTCAAGTGTTAAAAATTCAAAGGAAAAAAACACCGGTGAAAGGGAAAACACACCTGACTAGCAGTGAAAGGGAAAACACACCTGACTAGCAGACGAGATGAAGGGGTCAGCGCGTTGGAAAGGGCTCCAGTAGCATGCTTCCTGGAGACCATCTTGAAAATGCTCGCCGAGCGGGCCATATAGATGCACCGTCTGAGCCGACTCCTTGAACTCGGGCCCAGAGCTAGGGTTCGCTCGATAGCCCGTCGTTGGGTCGGCTCGGGATGGCCTGACCAAGTGCAGAGGCCAGTGGACAGAGAACACCGGGGTAGAAGAGGAAGACACCCCGTGTGCTGGCCTACTCGGAGAGGGCTGGCCTGGAGGGAAAGCACGGCAGTAGAGAGAACCGGGCCTATCACCTAGGCAGCAGAGGCCTGCGTGGTGAGAATGCAATAAAGGGGGCCCCATGAGGCGGCGGGAGAATGACCTCCTGAGCTGAGGACGCTGGAATGAAAGCCCTCGGCTAAAGTACAGCTGGGAAGGTCTCGCAAGTTGGCGGAGGAAGAGAGGTCCCACGGGATAGCGGAGGAGGAATTGCCTCCTGAGCAGAGGTCACTCCAGTGGGAGCCGCTGCAGCTTCCTTGGTCACGGTTGGAAAAACCAGCCGAGCCTTCTTCCCCCGACAGAGACTCGGAGACGAGCCAGGTGACGGTAGAGAATTGTCTGACTGAAGCAACTGACACCTGATCTCTAAAAGCTGATCGTCCATATCTATGGCTTCCAGATAGGAAGTTAGCACCTCCCTCACTGATTCCTTCCCCTTACATGAAGTAACCGTATCGGGGGAAGTTGGTGCCGAAAGTACATTTATCGGAGGGGGAGAATCTGGGGGAAGAAAAAGCTCGAGAGGTGCTCCATGTCTAAATCTGAGGACGACATCTGGTAATGAAGGATCACCGGGGGAGATGACCGTGATAATAATAATGAGATTGAGAGGAGCGACTCGCCCCTATATATAAGGGAAGTCAACTGATCTTAGCCGTTCAAAGAGAGCATCAGTAATTGGCGGGATCGCATAATAACCCTTCGAGTAAGGCACGGGAGAATCTCGAGGCCCGACGGGACGCAAGCATGCGACCGACGACGGACAGTTTACTGCCTAAGGATGTCCAGGACCGATGATTGACGTTTCGCTGCCCGATACGTCATTCACCCAGGGACAAGTCCCTTCGGCCATTAATGCAGTCGTCAGAAAGCAGAATATGAATCGGCCCGATGGGACGATCGAAAGGACATAGACTGGTCAGCCAGACAACCAAGACCGAAAGGGTTAGCCTAATTCGGACCCTTGGCAAACCGCAAATCCCTTGGTTTGGGTCCCGGTCGGACGCGTGGCGATCCACGCTCCCCGGGTCTGACTCGACCAAGTGGCCAAGTTCTCGCAAACGGGCAAGCTCCCGCGAGTCTCTTGGTTCGGGTCCCGGTTGGATGCGTGGCGACCCACGCTCCCCGGTCCTGACTCGACCAAGTGACCAGATCCTCACAGACGGGCGAGCTCCCGCAGGTCTCTTGAGTCCAGTCCCAACCGAACAAGTGGCGACTCACGCTCCTCAAGTACTAGATAGTTAAAGAGCTCCTCGGAAAATGGTCATCTCCCAGTCAGCTGACCCGAAGAGCTTATAGCCTGAAGTTATAACATCCGAGTGTCCCAGGCAGGCACCCGCAAGACCCAGTAGCCCGAGTACATCCTTGCCCGAACGGCGGGCACTTGGGGGTTTTCCGAGTGTTCCATCAGGTGGCTCAACAACTCGCCGAAATTGAGTCAATCGTTCGACCTCTCGCCCGAGTGGCTCTCGCTCGGGATCATTCATATTCAAAAGCAAGAACTGGCACAGAAAGTTTAAGCAAGAAGGAAAAATGGCATTCAAAAGGCCAAAGTGTTACAAAATCAGAGGATCAGTTACCTCTGCACAGGAGGAGAAAAGAATACAAAAGACTCGACCCTCACTTAAAAGGTTGACGGGTTATGTCAGGCAAGTCCTCAGACATATCCTGGAGCCGGACGACCGTGGGGGGGGGGCATGTCGAGGGATAGGTACCCACCTCGTTTAAGTTGCCGGAGTGTACTGAGCCCTTGGTGCATCAACATGATTCGAAGCCGCTCAGAGATCTGGTCAGTAAGGACCTAGGAGTTGATACACTCGAGCCTATGGGCTTCCAACCTATCAGCCTCCGACTCCTTATAGGCGCGAATCTCCACCAGCTCTGCCCTAGCTGCTTCCCACTCAGCTTTCTCCTTCGTTAGCTGCTCGAGCTCCGCCTTTTGGTCTCGCAATGACTGGTCATTGGAGGAGAGCTCGGCAGACAGGTCGGCTATCCTCTTTGCCTGAGCAGAGGCCTCGGCGCCCTTGGTTTCCAGTTGTGCTTTAAGTAAATCAGCGGTGGTGGACACCTCCTATAGCTGAGCCTCCGCATGAGCCAGTTTATCCTGGGTCTTCGCTTGAAGGGCCCAGGCTTTCCGTTCGTTATGCTTCAGGGTTGAGATCCTCGTATTCATCTGAGATATGGCCAGGTTTGCTGTCTCGACCTGGCCACAAGTATTCTCCAGCTGCTCTTCGGAGAGAGCTAGTCGGCCCTGAAAGGTTTTGACCTTGGCTCGCAAGTCGTTTAAAGTGGGCTCATCTGAGACAAGCTGGGTATGCTTCAGCTGGGTCTCCAGACGTTCCACCTTCCTCTCGGCTTCTTCCCGAGCTAAGACGTGAGCCAGGAGTGCCATGGAGAAGCCTTGGCACGACCCCAAGAACTACGAGAGGAGCGTATATCTTAAAGAAGGGAGATGGAATACTCGACGGGGAAAGGGATTTGGCCCGTGTGTACCTGGGTGGCTTTGAGAAAAAAGGCGTCGGCGTTACTACGAGCCCCCCGAAAGTGGGACTCCTCGAGTCCTTGGGCATAATGGTCGACCACCGACCCATACATGCGGATATCTTGATGCCGGTCGGGTAGCTCGCCTGACGACATTCTGAGATGGCAGTCGGACCGAGTGGGCACCAGAAGGTGCATCAGGGGACGGTCGACTTGCTCCCTAGCAGATGAGGTCCCCGACCCCTCGGGCAGGGACCGGTCAGAAGCATCTGGGGAGACAGGAAGGTCGGTTGCAAGGGTAACTGCGGGTAAATTGGCAGCGGGGCTGGAAGCAGGCGTAACGGCAGAAGGGTTGATTGCAGGCATAATGGTTGCTGAGTCGGCGATGGGGTCGACCGCAGGTATGATGGCGGAGGGATCGACAATGTGAACGACAACGAGGACAATGGTGGTGGAAGTAGGGGAACCTCCCGAGTTTGGAGTCGTTCTCTTCTTTTTCTGCTTCTTTTTCTCCAAGCGTTTGCTGGAATAAGGGTGGGATGAGCCCCCTGCCGTGGAAGATGCTCGGCGGTGTTTGGAAGGAGTAAGCTGCTTGGTAGCTGTGGGTGGCGCCGTCTCAGAAGCAGCGAGTGCTAACTCCAGGGCGGTCGGAGTCGGGGTCGTCGAGGTGTCCTCCGCTGAGGCACCTCCCCTTGTCGCCAGCACGGTGGCAACCCGGGTCTACAGCTCGGCCTCATCCAGTTTGAAGCCATCCTTCAGGGATGTGGACAGCATCATAGGAACTTCAAGAATAACATGAGCTCAGTCAGAATTAAGGAGTGTGCAAGGAAGATATCATAATGCTTACCGACTACAAACAACGAGGGGGTCGGCATGGGGCTGAGACCGAAGGCAGAAAGAATCTCCTCCCTCAGCAGGTGCCCTCCATAGAAGTGCCTACCTTCTAGCTCGGTCGTGACCGACTAATAGGCCGCGGAGGTACGATAGTTTTTGGGGAGGGGATCGGAGGCAGGAAGCTCCTCAACCCAGGCCGTGGGCCAGCTCGGGGCCGAGATGGGCTTAATGAAAAAGTAACGCTATTTCCATCCCTTATTGGAAGAGGGGAGTTTCAGGAGGAAAGAAGCTTTAACTCGGGCTTGGAAGAAGAAGTCGCCCGACTCTTGCTGTTTGGGGTAGAAGAAGTAGTTGAAGTGTTCGGGCTGTAGGGGAATCTTGTACAGGGTAAAGATAATGGCCGAGCCACACATCAGCCGTATGGTGTTCGAGGCCAATTGAGGTAAAGGAATATGAAAGTATTCGCAGATAAAGGAGAGGAAATGATGGATGGGGAATCAGAGATCGGCTTGCAGGTGGTCCCGAGACAAGGTGAGATAGCCCGACGGAGCAGAGTTGGGCCGATCGGTTGATTTAGCCAAACGTATGCGGTGGCCGGAGGGGATTAGGAAGTCCGACCGGATTTGCTCCAGGTCATGTGCATAAGATCAGTCATCATGGCCGAATGCCATGGTGGAGAAGGGGAAGAGGATGAAGAAGAGGAAGCCATTAGATAAGAAAGAGAGAGGAAACTAACCCAAGGGAAGAATTGCCGGAGAAGAAAGTTGGAGGGGAGAAGTACGCTGAAACCCTAACAGAACCCAAGGCTGCAAGAATGTGGGGTTGGGGTTAAAACACAATGGTGAAAAGCCTATTTATAGGGTCGGAAGAACAACACCCATCGTCCGATGGTGAGCAAGGAAAAGCACAAGACCGTGTTGAGACCGTTTGATTCAGCTTGGATAGTTCTCAATATGGCAGGTCACACGTGTGAGGTGAGCATTCGCGAAGAGGGATGGTGTATCCCTCGGCTCACGGGCACAAAGGGCTTGGGAATGTGAGTCCCGGGCCATTAAGGCGACAATTAAAGAAAAGAAGGGCAATGATTTCGAGAAGAAGAGACGGAGAGGTTTTCGAAGAGACAGGTTGCCCAGTAGACGATTCATCTGTGTAGAGCCAGTTAGGACGGCTGACCGTAAAACCTGATCACTCGGGTGTGCCAGGCTCGAGCCGGAGTCAGGGTCTAGTCAGTCGGCTGTGTGCCTCATACGACTAGACTTGAGGGGGATGCTTATGATCCCGGACCAGCTTGCGTGTAGCCTGGCCCGGCAGCCTGACGCCCAGTCAGAAGGAAGATGGGTTACTAGGCTGGAAAGGTCCATCGGATAGGTGTCGCCCGGATCAAGGTCCCCTATCGGATGCATGGCGGCCTACGCTCCCCAGGGTCGGCCTGACCGGTGCTCCGGCGCCCATGCTCCAATACCCCTCTAGGTTTGACTCCCCGCCGACGCGTGGCGGCCCACGCTCCGAGGATAAGCCCGAGCCAGAGGAGGTGCTACTCGGCATATCATTACTCAGTGCCCCAGTCTGCACCTTCATTATGGGCCCTCAGTCGACCTCACTACTTAGTGCCCCTTGTCGGCACTCTCCCTTCAAGGGTCCTCAGTCAGCCCTAGCATGCCCTAGCAGGCAGAACAACCACTCCCTAACATCATATTACCCGAAGCAGTACGGGGTCGGCACAGGACTGGGGTCACTCTGGCCCTAACAACGGATATCCCTGTTAGTAGGAGCCCTAGAGCCAATTATGTGATGATTGACTAGAGACATTTTTGTATCATATTCTATTATTAATATAGGCATGTTTGGTTATTATACTTACTTTGTATTCTGTGCCGAATAACTAAGTATAATAATGTCCTTGTGTAGTAGGTTCATATCTACGTTATATCGATGGGTTGAATCGATAGTGAGATAATGTAGAGAACACTACACTAAATTATTCCTAGTCAAGCATCAATTATTCAGGGACAATATTAATGCATGGAGACTAGCATGTAGGTCAACAGATGACTTGAGCTCATAAGTCATGGATATGTGATATCAAGTTGACACATGAGTATACATTGGAGAATGTGTACTGAATGACCCGCCATGAGAAAGTTTCATAGATTGTCATATGAGTGTCATAGACTTTCTCATGTGACTATTGGCATGAATAGTCCTTAGACCTGAAGTCACTACGGTTCCCTACATAAAGAGTTATGTACTTTGATATCGTCAAACGTCACCCGTAACAGGGTGGACTATAAAGGCGATCACTGGGTATGTAATGAATTATACGGAGGGATGTGAGTGATGTAGATGGGATCTATCCCTCCCATATGACGGGAGTAATATCTGTGGGCCCCTTGATCGAGTAGGACTATTGAAACGCATGGTCATGCTCAAATGAGTCAATATGAGATATTGAGCTCATTTGTTTGAGTGAGTCTACTCGGGGATCAAGAAACACAAGATTGATTGAGGATGACACGGTCTATGCCTCATTGGTCAATCTAGATATCAAGGATAGAAGGACAAGGTCATACATTATGATAGTCACGGAGGTTTAGTCGGATCTCGACTTTTCTTGTTACTTGGGTAGCAATGATGCATTCCTAGATGCCGCTCATTGTTTATGTGTCTAAAGTGTTTAGGCGCATTGCCAATGTCACGAGAACCTATTGGGTCACACATAAAGGACACAATGCTTCGGGAATGTTGATCGGCAGATCTGAGCCCGAGTTGGGAACTCGGGAGATCTAAGCTCGAGTTGGGAACTCGGGAGACCTGAGCCCGAGTTGGGAACTCGGGAGGTCAGTTCGGGGGACTCGAGTTGGGAACTCGAGAGAGGCCGAGTCGGAGCTCGGCGTGCCGAGTCGGAGCTCGACGGGCCGAGTCGGAGCTCGGTGGGCCGAGTCGGAGATCAGCGGGCCGAGTCGGATCTCGGCGGACCAAGTCGGAACTCGGCAGATTGGGTCGGCACTCGGCAGACTGGGTAAGAGCTCGGCAGACTGGGTCGGGAGCTCGCCACTCGGGAGACTTGGTCGGGAGATCAAGTCGGAAGCCCAAGAGGCCCGGTCGGAGTTGCATGGAGGAAAGAGAAAAGTCTCTTTTCATTGGATGAAAAGATTCTTTTCTTGCATGGGAAAAGATGAAGAGCCACATAAAAAGATGTGCTCTTTATTGGGAAGCCAAAGAGACACAAACCTCTTCATATTCATGCGATGATTATAAAAGAGGGTCTTGTGACTTTGGAAGGGCTCTTCTTCTTCTTGCCTTAGCTTTTCCCCTCTTCTTCCTCTCCTCCACTCTTGGCCGAAATCTTATTGTAAGGTTCTTGGTGTTTTCGAGTTACCTCAAGTTGCTAGCACAACTAAGGTAGTTCTCCCGAAGTTGAGAGATTGTGTCTGTGTGGATACGAATAGAGGCACTGACGCTTGAACGTGCAAGAGATCCGGCGCATCTTGGACGAGCGGGATAACCGAAGGGCACGCTTCAAAGGTATAAACAGTAGAGAAATCTATTAGATAGATAGCTTTGTACGAGTTTTCTTTCGCATGGATCGCTCGTGGGTTCTTGTTTCCGCTGCGTTTTTATTGTTTTGTGCCGGGAGAACCCAACAATCCCACTGATGGCTTGATCTTCCTGCCATACCTCGTCCCCCCGTACTACGACCACATACACTAGTGTCAGGTCGAGCGACGCCACATGACGTCAACCATTAAGTTGACAGTGCCCCTTTCCTTAACACAGTATGCACTACTTTATCCTGCCACCTCTGGGCATGTATCACCTTGTCCTCGTTATAGGACAACAAGTGGTAGGCGGGGCAGGAGCTGTCAGTTTTCCCGACTATATAAGCCTCTCCACTCCGCATCTCTCAGGTACGTGTAATAGTGTATTGTTTACTGCTCTATTGCTTTCCATTCACTTGCCACCGTCGAGTACTGACTTGACCGTCGGAGTGCCTGGCCAGGGACTTTTTCCGGTGGGTTCTAACGATCTCTGTCTTGCATGACAGGAGCGAACCAGCTCAGCTTATAGCGTCAACGATCTCGTGCTCCCCGGAGGACCATCTTGCTCTTGGACTACCATCTCGTTTCGTGATAAGATCACACATGAAATTTTATATATAGAAAGTGAAAATAAATTTTTTCTTACGGAGATTGAACAGGAAATTAAGTTTACATGCAAAAGTTTAGGATAATTTTTCTTTCAATTAAAGCCGATTATTATTATTTATTATTATTATTTTGTGAATTTTTTTCCAGGAAAAGAGCATATAAGAAAATGAAAGTTACTTACAGCGTAAGCGAGGGTGAGGCATTGCATGCTCCCTTCACAGAACATGCCAGTCAACATTTTTGCCACGTA
Organism: Boesenbergia rotunda; assembly: GCA_024364735.1. Taxonomy (NCBI): domain Eukaryota; kingdom Viridiplantae; phylum Streptophyta; class Magnoliopsida; order Zingiberales; family Zingiberaceae; genus Boesenbergia; species Boesenbergia rotunda. The sequence continues at coordinate 281,917 of JAGFNQ010003124.1, forward strand.
GTAGGCATAGAAGTACGCCTTCGACCGACCACAGGATAAAATAACTGCAAGCCATCCATTCTTCAAGTAAAAAACCGTTGTATAATTCATCTTTTTAAGAGTAAAAAAACTAAAAAACTAAACAAAGGTGTGGTGAAATAATGAATATCTCGATGTCAACTCTGTTGTCACTGTATGATCTTTTTCAAGGTAGTGGTTTGGTGAATCAAATAGTCTTCATGGAATTAAATAATAATGTTTCATTTCAAACACAAATCGTAATGATGATGTTTTAGGTTCGTGCAAAGTCTATAAAATCAAAAAAAAAGTCAAATAAAAATTTTTAATCATTCTAAAGATGAGGTTTGATTTTACAAGCCACTCACAAATTTTACAGGGGAGATTTTATAGGGGAGATGTAAGCAATACAAGAGTCCACATCATGCATGTTTTGATCTTAAAAAAGATTAACAAATAGAGGAACATTCTGGTCTTGAGTCAAGATTATTTGATGACTTTATACTATTCAAAGACACATTAGAAATAAATTCTTATTCTTATGAGATCTTTATTACAAAATTTCATATCTACATTACATTCTTGACATTTTTTAAGGAGCAAATGGTTTAGTGAGAGCAAATATATATATATATATATATATATATATATATATATATATATATATAACTCCAAAGAAAATTATCATGAAAATATTTAACGTTCTTTATTGTTTGAAATATAAAGATAAAATAAGAACTTGGGCCAGCCGTCCCTTTTCAGTAAGAATATTAAAAAATAAGTTCCTAAAATGAAACTTTCACTTTACGGGGTTTAGAATCTTAAAATAGGAGTGAATGTAGGGCAGCAACAGACGGAATATTCCAGAGTGCTTAGACAGCCTCGCCCGACACGCAAAGAACTTTAGGAAAATTAAGAACACAATGAGGAAAGGGCAAAAATGAAGATTCCTCACCCTATTAGTTAATTTGGTTAGCGGACTTAACCACGCATCAAATTAATTGCAACATGCTTTTCTGATAATTAACTTGTCGCAATCTTTACCTTTGGCTACTGCTGATAAAAATATCATGTCCCCATTGAAATTGAGATAGTGCATCTTCCTTTATGGAGAAGTGGAATTATGCAGTAACTGGTCGACCAACTTGGCTTCCTCGGTCCCCCCTCATTCATTTGTCTTCTTGATAGTTATTTGGCGATTAGAACTATTTTTATTAATTATGGTAAAGTGATTTTTGACCTCTCAAGATTTTAATTTAGTGAGTCGACTTCATCTCAGTAATCCCTAAACTATTTTATTTAAATAACTATGGTTATCCAAAATAATAAGCATAAAAATGAACAATATATTTCATCATGTAACAATTTCTACGGGAATCTCCTCTATAAGAAACGATTTTCCGAAGTAAAAAAAATAAATTTAAGGTTGAAATAAATAAACAAAAAGTTAATGGAATTGGCTAACATACCTAATGGTATAATTGCAGTGGTCATTGGAAGGGAGAGCAAGGCTTTTCGACCGTACTTGTCCGACAAATTACCCACCAAAGGCGTCACGAAGAGGGCGCCCAAACCAGTTGCCTGAAAACGATAAATTAACTAATTATTTATAAGCTTTTTTTTTTTTTACAAAAGCAAGTTAACCAGTCAGGATAATTAATAGAAAACTAAAGTAGGAAAAGAAAAAGGAAAAGGAAACGGACAAGCTAATTTCTCAACTTTAAAGTAGCAAGACAAGTAAGGCCAGATACACAAAATCAGTACTGCTTGATTCTCTCTTGATTTTGGCTGAAATATTTATTACTAGCTTTATTGACCCCGACTAGATGAAAATAAAGAGGCCAACAAAAATAAATAAATAAATAAATAAAAATTGAAGAGTATTCAATAAGTTTACAGTGATGCAAGCACCTAACCTTAGTTGTTTGGGCTAGGAGATGGAGGGGCAGTTACCATATTCATGGAATTTTCTATGTTCGTCCGTACAGTAGAGAGCATCAAGCTAGCTCTGTATTTGTCTATATTTGAATATGGTACGAAAGATGAGATGCGAACACCTTCTGAAGCACATGCCCTACCACGTTGGTCGGGCCCTGCCTCTTTCCATGCACATACACATACGCCTTCGGAATAATTAACAAGACATGCACATACGCCTTTTTCGAGGCTTGGCTTGTTTCATCTCGTTTGGAATCAGAAGGAAACTTGCCTCCGTGTTGTCGTACTCAACGATTCGATCAGATCACATGGAAGTTAAATAAATTAATTGTGGAAGAAACGATCAGGAAGACGGGCTGGCTGACCGCCGCTGTGGTAGACGGCGAGCGAGCACTGAAAAAAGGGGCACCAAGGAAACGGACTTGGCACTTGCTTTGCCATCGCATTAATTCCTTATTCTGTTTTCCGACAAAATTAAGGAAGGAAAAAATAAAGCAAAAATCGTGCGTGCGCGGCCACATCGGAAACCCATTTCGGAAACAGATCCAGGTTTCGCGTCCCGAATCAATGGATTAACGAACGGGCGGAGTGCGAGAAAAGGGGGAAGAGCGCGAGCTAGGGTTGGTGTGATTAATTATTACCGCTTGGTTGACGCCGCTGAGGTAGATGGCGAGGGAGCACTGTTCCTGGCCGGGGCAGAGGGCGTCGATGGTGACGTCGATGATCGCCGGAATCACCGTGTAGACGGAGAAGTAGAAGAGGAAAGAGCAGGCGAAGAGGTGACGCAGATCTCCGCCGCCCACTTGATTGTCCATTTTCATCGATCGCCCGCGCGTCCTACTTGACCGATCGACGGAAGGATTGAACAGGCGATATAGAGGGCAAGAGAGGTTGCGGGATGATTACGAAGGAAGGAATTAGGAAATGGAGTTCAATAAACGGCGTTTGAGCTAGGGAGTTGAGTGGGAGCAGTGGCCACCGGCTCACGAGGAGGACTGGTTGTTGGGAGTTTGAGATATTTGCACTCCTCGGCTGGCTTTGGCGAGGGATATTTATTGTTGCATGCCGATGGAGGGGTTAGGGGTCGCCTCTCGCGGGGCATGGCTAAGATGCACGAGCGACGGCGACCGTTGCACGTGACCTCGTACGTCCAGGAAGCGTGATGATGAAAAAATCACGTTACCAATGGCCCACTCGTCGGTCCTTTCACCTGCTCGCTAGCAATTTAGTTAAATGCGGGTTTTGTATTTTTGTATAATATCGAGTTACCTAAATAATGACGTTTTAACTACGCAACTGACTATTTACCGTACCTGGACACGCATTTATTTAACACATCTCATTCATTAAAATTTGATAAAATAAATTACAATTTTAAAAGTTTTTTTCTTGAAAAAATTAAATTAAATATGGATTGAAATAAAAATTACAAAAATAATTACGCTTAGAAAAATCACAAGTGACGTAGCCCCAGTAAAGTTGGTCGGATCGTAGCCCACTTCTATTTGCCTGGGTGACTTTCAAGCTTACAAGGACAGCCACCGGTAATACTATAGTATTTGGAAAGCTACAATGCCCAAGTACACAGCTGGGCCATAAAAAGTAGCTTGGCCTTATCAAATAACTTGGCCATACTCATAGCTCAGTGTAGAAGATAGCTCCGTCATACAAAGTAGCTCGGTCTTATAAGGTAGTTCGGCGACTTCAAGTCATATACTGCATCCGTCTTATTGGGCCTCAACCTCCAATAATTCTTAACGACCACCGTCATCGTAGACTACGACACAACCGCCCTTGGCAGGGCAGTTTGCACCAAAGGTGACTCCGTGCCAATGGCTTGACCATAGTAGGTGTACGACTCTGTCGCTATCCCCTCTGTTGCATGACTTAGCCCTATCTGACCAGTCGATTTACGGTTCCGACTTGAGTGGTAGCATACATAAACCTTCCTCCTTCATAGCTATATAAGCCTCTGCGAGCATAACACGGTTGGTAATAACTCACTTGAGTGATCCCTCACTTTCCGGATTCGATTCCTCCCTGGTAGAGCGCGCAATATGCTGACGGAAGAAATCGCCATAGGCTGCTGTGTGGTCGGGCCATCGGGTACCGATATCATCAGTGGTGAAGTCGCCACGTATCTCCGTCCCGAGATTTTCCCTCGTTGACCGGTGGAGACTCTCGTTGAAAACTGTGAGGCAGGACCGATCAGCCAAGCAGATTAGTCAGATGTAAACCTGGATACCCCTTGTAAATCAAAATATATATATAAGCCTCTACGAAGGTAAGTGAAAGTATGATCTCTCTGACACTCGCAAAAGTTACTTCTTTCTGTCTTAACTCTTCTCTTTGTCCTTCATTAATGACTTGACCATCAGAGAAGCAACGTTGACTCCCGACTAATACTCGTTGATCCTCAAGTCTCGTCTCTCAAAGGATTCCTTGCGACTTCTACCCAAAGAGAAGAAAGGAAGGAAGATGAGAAAGACACCATCAACAAGAATATAATGAATTTGAATAGAATTTGATAAATCTAAGGTTATTAGAGAACTTTGAACAAAATTCAATGATGACCTATGACACATGTGAAATGTAAGACACATTTGAATCAATGCACTCTTAATAACCTCCTAGATAGCCTTAGACACATACGAATGTTACCATGCCCACAATTTTTAATTTTATAGCATAGATAGCATGCTATGAATTTATAAAATTTAAACAACTTAATATAATTTTGGCACATGCCACTATTAAACTTAAGTTTATCATATTCACTCAACAATACTATTAATATATTTATGCAGCTCATCTAACTTCGACCATATCTAAAGTTAAAAAATCAAGATATTATACCATTATCAACTAGTGTTGGCCAAAACTCACTTAGAATCAACCTAAACCATGACTAATGCACTCTTAGGAGTCTCTTGAGTCTCATTATACCTTCAAACTTTAATTCTACAACTTAGATAACATGACGTGAATTTTTTAAATTAAGACAATGTTATATAATTTTGACACAAAAATCATAATTGTTAGGATCAATGGCTCGGCTTTTCTCTATAATAAGGTTAGAACAATACAAAATATAATGAAAAATCAAGAACCAATGCTAACTCACAGTACTTTTACTTGGTATCCACCCAACGGATGACTAATCCAAGGATTTACACGGTTGCACACTCTCTACTATGAAATTCTCCTTCAAAGGTGGAGAAATCTTTACACACGTTGTCTTCTTCCTCTTTACAAGATCACGACGAAGACTAGAGGAAGAGTAGATCAGATGGAGCACTAGCAGCACTTCGGTACCGTGGAGAACAGTACCCAACTCGTGCCAAGAAGTCTCCTTTAAATAAGAGAACAAGACAGCTTAACAAACTGTCCAGACCCGCACCAGTCGACTGCCCTAGGGGCAGTCGACTGGTCTAGCTTTAAATGAACGGCTAGTTTTTCGGGGTTACCAGTCGACTGCCCCTGGGGCAGTCGACTGGTAGAAGGCTGAAAACCTTCTGTGAGTTTTGGCAGTCGACTGCCCTCTCGCCAGTCGACTGCCCAGCCTCTCAACTCACTTACAATCACTCAAAACATTCTCCTTCACGTATGCCTTCAGGTATGCTCCCTTGGTTTGCCCCTTGAAGTCATCTTCCTTTGGCTATCGTCCCTCGGATGCGCACACAAGCCTTCCTTGGCTTGCCTCCATGCCACCCTTCACGTGCGCCGTTGAAGTCCACTTCCCGGCTTGCCCTTGGAGCTCTCCTCCCTCGGCTCTTATCCTTCGGATGTGTTCTCCTTGTGTGATTCTCCAAGTCCTGTAAACTCAATCACACATATCAAATACAACACAAAACCCTAACCTTAAACTTATTGGCACACACATCAAAACCATGATCTTCCCGATCATTCTTGGGCCGATTGCCTCAACAATCTCCCCCTTTTTGATGTGTGGCAATATGTTTAAGTTTAGGGATAAAATACCAGTCAACAATAACAATAAGTAACAATAGCAAATTGAAAATGTAACCTGTTGGATCGAGAGAAACGATAGAGGGGGGGGGTGAATATCGTAAAACGTTCGGATTCGTAAAAGAGAATTAGCAGCGGAAATAATTAAAATAAAACACACGCGAACACCAAGATTTTACTTGGTTCGGAGTCGCGGTCGGCTCCTACTCCAAGGCCCATGGTCGTTGACCGTTTACTGCGGGCAATTCAATATGCGCAAAAGTTTACAGAGATAGATTACAATATTAGTACAGTAAACTTAAAAGAAATCCGCTCTTAGTTACCGACGTCCGGAGTAGATCGTATTTTCGAAGCAGTGGGACATCGTCAGCGCTTGTATCTTGAGTCGGGAGGTTTCCGGGACAGAGCGCTGGAGCAGAAGAGCGTGAATGCATTGGAAGAAGTGTTGTTCTGAAGCCTTGGGGTCGAGGCCTTTTTATAGCCCCTAGGGGCGCCCGGAACGTCGGGGGCGCCCCCCACGTGTCATCTGATCCGAGCTCCTCTCGGTCAGCTCTGATCCCTTCAAACTCGGGATTAGACTTTGACGGGGGCGCCCGGGGTCGCTGGGGGCGCTCGAGTTGACTTTTATCCGTTGGCTTCTCGCGGCTTGCCTCTTATCCGCTTCGTTAGCTTGAGCTCGGGGCACCCGGACCATCCGGGGCGCCCCACCTTTGAGCTGTCGAAGCTTACATTTGCTCAACTCCTTTTGAATTCACCTTGGGGGCGCCCGGGAGCACGGGGGCGCCCCGCCTTTGAGCTGTCGAAGCTTACTTTTGCTCAACTCCTTTTGAATTCACCTTGGGGGCACCCGGGACACTCCGGGCGCCCTACTCAGCTTCTGCCTCACTCCTTTGAGGCTCTCTGAACTGCAGACACTCGTTCCTTCGGTCCTGCATCCAGGGTTAGTCCAAAATACCATAGAGCAATAATATGTTAGTTTTATACAGCCTTAGCTGTTTTGGTTCTGACTTTGGGTCTCCAACATGGAGCCCTAGGTCAAACTGAGGCCTACTGTTCCCTCGACGAGGAACGCGTCCTCACCTACTCCTCTTGGGAGAATTTACCTGATGCCAACCGACTCCTCCGGTTGGACTTTTGCCCAGCAGTCCTTCGCCAGGTCTTCAATACCAAGCTTTCCTTCGCCTGGTGCCTAGCAGTCCTTCGCTAGGGCTTTGTATCCTGGCATTTCTTCGCCAGGTGCCTAGTAGTCCTTCGCTAGGGCTTTGTATCCTGGCATTCCTTCGCCATGTGCCTAGCTGTCCGTCGCTAGGGCTTTGTATCCTGGCATTCCTTCGCCAGGTGCCTAGCAGTCCTTCGCTAGGGCTTTGCATCCTGGCATTCCTTCGCCAGGTGCCTAGCAGTCCTTCGCTAGGGCTTTGTATCCTGGCAGCTCTTCGCCAGGTGCCTAGCAACCCTTCGCTAGGACTTCTTTCTGCACACTCAAGTAACTTTATTAGATCACAAATAAACTTAACTTTGAATCCTTTGGCCAATATCAAAACAAGTTCGATATGATGCTTCCTGCATCAACAATCTCCCCCTTTTTGATTTATGGCAACACAATTCAAAGTTAAGTTAAACACTTATAACAGTTAAGAACATAAGGTAAACAATGAAGTATAACTATTTATGAACAGAATAAATAGAGTTAAAAAAATATTCTTTATTTCTCATACTCCCCCTAAAACCCTGAATACTTGTGTTATAAACCACTTAAAACACTTAACTTTGACCTTTCATCCCCCTTTGACATATATCAAAAACAATACATGGGTGAACAAGGTTTCGGATAGAGAGTTTTAAGTTTTTGTAAAACTTCTAAGTTTTTTGACAAAGTGTTAAAAAAACATATTCATAAATAACTTTTTACACTTAGACAATTTTCCATTTTGAAAAGCGAGCCTAAGTTTTGTTTTAAAAAACTTTTACTTACAAGGCTTTGTAAAAAAATTACTTAGGCAAAATTTTGAAGCCAAATTTTCCTAAAAAGAGTTTCAACATTGAAAATTAGGACAAAATTTGTTTTAAAAAAATTTGCACACTTAAAAGAATTTGTTTGGAAACACTTTGTGTATTTTGAAAAACAAAATCTTTAAGACAAGTTTTTCACCAAAAAAACTTTACTTAGAAACATTTGCCAAAATTTTCAAAAAGTTTTTGCTCAGACAAATTTTGTTTACTAAGAAAAAAATTTTACTTAGGAAAAACATGCACTTAAAAAATTTGAAACACTTAGAAATGCTTAGAAAATTTTGAAGCACTAGAAATACTTGAAAGCACTTGAAGTAGTTTGAAATTTTAACAGCACTTAGCACTTAAAAATAATTTGAAGTACTTAGAAATTTTTGCTTTGCTTTTTGAAAAAGAGATAAAAATTAAACAAAATTTCCTTTCTCTCTTTTCTTTCTCTCCCCCTTGGTGTGAAATTCTTCTCCTTATGTTTTAGACCATTTCTAAGATACTTTCTTTGAAAAAGGGGAAAAAGTTTAAGGAAGAATTTAATTTTCACTTTTTCTACTCTCCCCCTTGGCCATACATCAATAAAGAACTCTTGAAAAATATATTTTGAAAGACATTTAAAATTTGTGTATCAGAGCTTATAGGTTTTGAAAACATAACTATTTGAGCGAGAGAATAATGTCAAAAATTATGATAATTTATAAGTAACAACATTTTGAAAGAATGAAGAATTGATGCAAAAAAAAAAATAGAATTGGAGTCAAGTGTATATTTTTATTGAGTCCATGCATGACAAGCAACAAAAAAAATTTAATCAATAAGTTTACTTGTTTTGAAAAATGCAAGTACTTTTTAAAAGATATTGAGCTTTTTGAGAGATGCAAGTACTCTGTATCTTTGAAAAAAATATAAGTCACTTTGAAGGATATTATGCATTTTTTCTTTTGAAAATATAAGTATTATTTGAAAAATATGCATGTACTTTTGAAAAAAACAGATTGAGCCTTTTTGGAAAGTCTAAGTTTTGTTTTTGAAAACTATTAGACTTTGAACAATATGAGTAATTTTTGAAAAGTATTATGCATTTTGAAAACATAATATTTTACTTGACTAGGTTTCTTTTCCAGTCTGACACAATCTTAGGAAACCTTGTTAACTACAAGGACATTTTCCTAAGTGTCCTGGAAATTTCTCCAACCCAAGTAAATATTATTTCAAAAATAATTCATAAGCCACAAGAATTTTGAAAAAATAAAATAATAGTTTTTGAAAGAAAAAATATTTAAGTTTTCAAAAGGATTTTAAACGTGTAGTGCATGAAAACATATAATTTTGAAAATATCTAATAACTTCAAAATTAATAATTACTAAAAAAATTTCAGAAATTCTTCTTTTGACTCAAACTCCCCCTAAATTTGACACATCCTAGGAGTCCTTGTAGATCATGAAGTGGACCTTCCTCTGTGTCTTTAGGATTTTTTTTAAAATCAAAAGAATAATTTTGAACAATCTTTTGAGTATGATAACTTTCAAGATAAATTTTTGAAAACATAACTTGAAATGATAGCACAGTTTTCGAAAATCATGATGATAATTTTTCAACGAGATAGTAATATCGAGGGTTTTTGAATAAATTTTAAAGCATAAGGTTTTTGAAAAATCTAAATTTTTCGAAAAAGATTAAGAAGAACTCCCCCTGTATCCGACACAGTCTGTCTTTTATCTAAGTTCCTTAAGGGACTTCAGTCTTGACCAGGTTGACTAGGGTTTGACTATATTGACCAAGGTTAACTTAGTTTACTAAGTTTAACCGATTAATAACTAAATCAAACAAGCCTTAGATTCTATATGTGTCTATTGTGATATTTAACATGAAATTCACTATTTTGAAAAAATAGGGTACAGTAAACTAAATTAGTTTGCAAAATAGAGATAATTTTGAATAACTTTTGCACACCTTTTTATTTAAAAGGATAGTGAATTATGCTTTTAGGTCCTAGATGTCTCACCCGGTTGTACGTGATCAAGCATGTTAACCTTATGAGTTTTATGAGATAAATTTTAGTAGAAATAAGAAGTTATTTTGAAAAATCATGATTAATTTTGAAAAAGTTAAATTAATTTTGAAAAATAATTGGTTTTGAATTTATTTTGAAAAAGAGATATTTGAATCTAAAATTAACTGAAAATTTGTGTTAGATTCGAATTTAACAAAGAGTAAATTGAATTTGAATTTCAAAAATTGACTTCCAGGTCTTGGCGAGGCACAAGGCCTTCTTTGGCCGTAGCCTTATTGGATCATCAACCCTTTCCTAGACAAAGCCTTTTAGTGAAATTTCATCTTCAAAATTACTTTTTGTTAAATTCTGGTCTAATTAGTTTGGGTCTTGGATCGGTAGCTTCGGCTAGTTTCACCAGTCTAAAGAGACCAAGTAGTGTATACTTGACCTTATTAGAAAAGGCTTCCCTAACGTACTATAATCTCACCGCCACCCAATACTATGTTGTTCAAATTTCAGTTAAGTTGGTTCAGTCCTTAAACTAATCAGTCCTAATTCTAAGAGAAAAAAAACTAAACTAAAAATAAAAAGAAACACACAATTTAAGCAAACAATTATCTAAGTAAGGTCACAATTGGAGTAATACTCCGGATTTTCGAAATCAGCAAGATTATGAATTAAATTTTCTAACATATTGACCTTATGTTTTAGGGTTTCATTTTCTTGTTTCAATTTTCTGAAATTTGCCTTAATTAATTTACATGAATCAATCACATTATTCAAGGTAAATAACGGATTTTCAAATACTGTAAAGTTACCTTTGTCGATTGTTTGTCCGGCATTCTTGGTAGCTCTTTTATTTGTGCATTCACTTTGGTAATGCCCGAACTCCTGGCACTTGAAGCACTGGATGCGACTTTTGTCCCTTCATGTTTTGGAACTGGTTCCTTTGTCGCCATCGGTGGTGTCGTTTGAATCTTACGAGTAGGACACTCACTTTGGTAGTGCCCTCTCTCCCTGCATGTGTAACAAATTACATGATTTTTAAAATTTGAATTTACACTTTTACCTTTTGGTTCTTTATTCGGAATCTCCCCCTTGATTCTTGCCGCCTCGGATCTAGGCTATCTTCTGATTCTGTGTCTGAGTCAGACTCGGGTACTAGTTGAAGCTCCTTCTTTGGTGGTTCTTTAGGATTTTTCCCTGCAATAGAATTTACACCTTCCTCGACCATTACGGTATCTGTTTGATTATTTAATTCTAATTTTGAAAAGAATTCAAAATCGGTTATCGTCTTAGTCAATTCGTCGTCTGATTCTAGTTCGACTTTGGATTCGGGTTCAGACTTTGACTCGGCTATTTGTGCTTGGACCGAAAGGGCAAGATAACTTACCCGATCTTCTTCTTCATCTGAGATCTCTTGATGAAGGTTAATCAATTTTTCCCAGATTTCTCTAGCACATCTGCATGGACCTACTAGCTCGAGTTGCTCTTTGGTTAGGCCACATTGTAGAATTGCAGTTGCCCTTGCATCGGTCTCGATTTGGTTGAGAGTTCGTTCATCCAATTTATCCCACTCGATTGATAACTCATCTTCTACGGGAAAAGAGAATCCCGTTTGGATGATTAGCCATAGGTCCATGTGGGCTTTCAGAAGGGACTCCATTTGACTTCTCCAAAAATTGAAGTTCTTGTCGGAGAATAGCGGTGGGCGTGCACTGTTCCACTCTTGGTTGGCCATTTAATATAAACCTTGCACACAAACAAAATAACAAAAAAATGTACCAAGACTTGGTCTTAGATTAGTAGTGCGGGAGAAAGAAAAAATTGCCCCAGAAAAATATTACACGAATTTCGAGACAAAATAATAATAAAATAATAAAAAAAATTTATAACAAATTTTTTTGAAATTGTTGGCTTTATCAATTCTGATTAATGATGAAAAAGTAAGAAGTCAATGTTTTAAAAAATTTTGCTCGAATTAGGGTAGCACGAATTTCGAGAAAAAATATTAAAATAATAATAATAAAAATTTTATGACAAATTTTCAAAAATTGATTGTTTTAACAATTCTAACTTATGGTGAAAAAATGAGAATTCAAAATTGAAAAAGGCGTAAGAATATTTTAAACACACCTACAGATATTATTTCTTTAAAATAAAGATCGAGTGGTGCTGCACCACATCGATTAACGAGAAAAGATTAAAAAAGATAAAATAATTTTGAAAATCCGGAAAACTCTCAAATTGATGGTTGCACTAAATTTGAGCTTCCCCGCTCTGATACCACTTGTTGGATCGAGAGAAACGATAGAGGGGGTGTGAATATCGTAAAACGTTCAGATTCGTAAAAGAGAATTAGCAGCGAAAATAATTAAAATAAAACACACGCGAACACCAAGATTTTACTTGGTTCGGAGTCGCGGTCGGCTCCTACTCCAAGGCCCACGGTCGTTGACCGTTTACTGCGGGCAATTCTATATGCGCAAAAGTTTACAGAGATAGATTACAATATTAGTACAGTAAACTTAAAAGAAATCCGCTCTTAGTTACTGACGTCCGGAGTAGATCGTAGTTTTGAAGCAGAGGGACGTCGTCGGCGCTTGTATCTTGAGTCGGGAGGTTTCCGGGACAGAGCGCTGGAGCAGAAGAGCGTGAATGCGTTGGAAGAAGTGTTGTTCTGAAGCCTTGGGGTCGAGGCCTTTTTATAGCCCCTGGGGGCGCCCGGAACGTCGGGGGCGCCCCCACGTGTCATCTGATCCGAGCTCCTCTCGGCCAGCACTGATCCCTTCAAACTCGGGATCAGACTTTGACGGGGGTGCCCGGGTTGACTCTTATCCGTTGGCTTCTCGCGACTTGCCTCTTATCCGCTTCGTTAGCTTGAGCTCGGGGCGCCCGGACCATCCGGGGCGCCCCACCTTTGAGCTGTCGAAGCTTACATTTGCTCAACTCCTTTTGAATTCACCTTGGGGGCGCCCGGGAGCACAGGGGCGCCCCGCCTTTGAGCTGTCGAAGCTTACTTTTGCTCAACTCCTTTTGAATTCACCTTGGGGGCGCCCGGGACACTCCGGGTGCCCTACTCAGCTTCTGCCTCACTTCTTTGAGGCTCTCTGAGCTGCAGACACTCGTTCCTTCGGTCATGCATCCAGGGTTAGTCCAAAATACCATAGAGCAATAATATGTTAGTTTTATACAGTCTTAGCTGTCTTGGTTCTGACTTTGGGTCTCCAACATGGAGCCCTAGGTCGAACCGAGGCCTACTGTTCCCTCGACGGGGAACGCGTCCTCACCTACTCCTCTCGGGAGAATTTACCTGATGCCAACCGGCTCCTCCGGTTGGACTTTTGCTCAGCAGTCCTTCGCCAGGTCTTCAATACCAAGCTTTCCTTCGCCTGGTGCCTAGCAGTCCTTTGCTAGGGCTTTGTATCCTGGCATTCCTTCACCAGGTGCCTAGCAATCCTTCGCTAGGGCTTTGTATCCTGGCATTCCTTCGCCAGGTGCCTAGCTGTCCTTCGCTAGGGCTTTGTATCCTGGCATTCCTTCGCCAGGTGCCTAGCACTCCTTCTCTAGGGCTTTGTATCCTGGCATTCCTTCGCCAGGTGCCTAGCAGTCCTTTGCTAGGGCTTTGTATCCTGGCAGCCCTTCGCCAGGTGCCTAGCAGCCCTTCGCCAGGTGCCTAGCAGCCCTTCGCTAGGACTTCTTTCTGCACACTCAAGTAACTTTATTAGATCACAAATAAACTTAACTTTGAATCCTTTGCCAATATTAAAACAAGGTTCGATATGGTGCTTCCTGCACCAACATAACCTTCCCCCTTAATCTATGTCATTTTCAATTTTTCATCAAAATCCAATATTAAGTCAAGATTTTACCTAAAAATCGAACTTAAACAACACATTCTCCCCCTTTGACACCATCAAAAATGATTGCCTACAGCAATACTAACCTATGGCATCAAATGAGGAAATTCGCATTTCTGAATAGAAATTGCAGAAACTGAATTTTGTCGTATCAGTCGACTGGCCCATGGGGCCAGTCGACTGATACTCTGTCAGCCTGAAAAATGAGTTTCTGAGCCGAATTTTAGAAACCTCTCAGAAATTTCAAAAAATTCTGAAAATTGTAAAAACTTGCAGGCATGTTTGATATACCATACTCTATCAAAAAAAAATATCAAATCATGAAATGTTTCAAACATGCTTGACTTTTGACCAAAGTCTCAAAATCCATGAAAACACTCATTTTGTATCAAATTTCTAATCCAATTGTGAACTCATACATGTTTCAAAGTCATGCCACCATAAATAAAACATGAAATGGTTTTCCAGTATTTAAAATGTCCAACCATGATCTTTGGGCAATGTATCCATTAATTAAACATATGCCTTCCCCATGATTGGTCTATTTTCAATAATTTTGATACATTTAATGATTCAACAAAATGCCATAAGCATAAGTGAACCAATGTATCATCCTACCATCCCATACATAAACTAAGTAATATGTGATCTTTTCAAGGTAAGCCTTATTTTTGCCCAATTCATCATGAATTTCTACCATGGGCTACAAACTCCCCCTCAATGTCTCAAGTCAACCAAATTTCAAACATTTGAAATTCTAATACCATGGTTGACTTATCTCAAATCCTCTAACCCTTGAGGATTGATTTTGGTACCCAATAGTAATGTTTCCTAATTGGGTTAACCAAATACTCCTTGGGGATCCATTTCTTACGTAGGGTCTTGATCTTGGATTGCCCTCTAGCAATTAGGCAATGATATGCTTTCCCATTGTTAGACTTTCCAAACCCTAATCCCTCTTTCCTAAAGCTTGCTCTTTGGCTCCCAATGATCATATCTAATGTTTTTGAGCCAACTTCAAACTTCCTAAGTGCTTGGGTAAGGCTATCTACTTTTTCCCTTAAATCCTTATTTTCTTCTTCTAAAGATGAGTCATTTGAGTTAGACGAAGAAGTATGCTGATTGTCCTTAATTTCCATTGATGCTAATTTATCCTTTAACATGCATTTTTCTCTTTTTAGGCACTTAATCTTCTTTTTAGCATCAACTAAGTCATCATTAGTACTAGAGATAATTTTAGCAAGAATAGAAGTAGGTAAGTTATGTACCTCACTTACCGAGAAGTCCGATTCCGAGGTAGAGCCTCCCCCTTCAGTAGAGCTCCCTTCATCTTCACTCGAACTTCTCTCTTCTTCAAATTCGGATGACGTGGATGCAAGATCATCAATTCCCATTAGTGCAAAATGGGAAACAAAATACTCCTCCTCTAATGAAGATGGATCGTCCCATGTGACCTTCAAGTTTTGTACCTTCTTCTCCTTCTCTTTTGATTTCTTCTTTCCCTCTTTCTTCTTTTCTTTCTTCTTTTTCAAAAGAGGGCATTCATCTCTCATGTGACCTTCTCCTTGGCAGTTGTAGCAAATTATTTTTCTTGGTTTATGTTTGCTCCTTGATTCTTTCCTACCATGAGACTTGTTAGTAGAAAATTATTTAAATGCTTTTCTTACCTTTCTTACCATATAGGCTTCCGCATCACTACCCATGGAAGCACTCGATTCCTCCGAATCGGATGATGAAACCTCCTTCTTCTTACCCTTTCCCTTGTTTGCCACAAGGGCTATACTCTTTGGCTTGTAGTATGATTCTTCGATCGTTCCTCCAACTCGAGTCTCATGGAGCTCCATGGTTGAGAAAAAATTCTTCTAGAGATGTCTTCTCTAGATCCTTTGAGATGTAGTATGAATCCACCATTGAACTCCATGTTGATGTTCTTGGGAAGGCATTGATTGCTTTCATCAAGATGTCTCAGTTGGGTAATTGTTCTCCTACACTTGTTAGCCCAATGAGAATTTCTTTAAATCTATCATGTAAACTCGTTACCTTCTCCCCTTTATCAAGCTTGATACTATTGAGTTGGGACCGAAGAAGATCTCTTTTTGCCGTCTTCGCCTCCGAAGTGCCTTCATGAAGTTCCACCAACTTGTCCCATAAATCCTTGGCACTTGAGTAGTTTTCAATCCTTTTCACTTCTTGTTGGGGAAGCACACTAAGTAGATGATGCAAGGCTTTTGAGTTTGCCAAGTGATCATCCTTTTGTTTTTTGCTCCACCTTACTTTCTCAAGAAGCTTGTTTTCTTGATCCCTAGGTATCTCAAAACTGTTTTCCATGATTAGCATAATATCAAAGTCGGTGTTGAAAAATACGTCCATTCTCTCCTTCCACCATGAAAATTCTCCCTCGAATTTCGGCGGTTGAATATGTGAGTCGGTCATTTCAATGATTGCTCTTCTTGGCGGTTAGTCCGTCAAAGGCGTCCTTGCGCTCTGATACCAACTGTTAGAATCGATGGCTCGGCTTTTCTCTACAATAAGGTTAGAACAATACAAAATATAATGAAAAATCAAGAACCAATGCTAACTCACAGTACTTTTACTTGGTATCCACCCAACGGGTGACTAATCCAAGGATCCACACGGTTGCACACTCTCCACTATGAAATTCTCCTTCAAAGGTGGAGAAACCTTTACACACGTTGTCTTCTTCCTCTTTACAAGATCACGATGAAGACTAGAGGAAGAGTAGATCAGATGGAGCACTAGCAGCACTTCGGTACCGTAGAGAACAGTACCCAACTGGTGCCAAGAAGTCTCCTTTAAATAAGAGAACAAGACAGCTTAACAAACTGTTCAGACCGGCACCAGTCGACTGCCCTAGGGGCAGTCGACTGGTCTAGCTTTAAATGCTAGCTAACGGCTAGTTTTTCGGGGTTACCAGTCGACTGCCCCTGGGGCAGTCGACTGGTAGAAGGCTGAAAACCTTCTGTGAGTTTTGGCAGTCAACTGCCCTCTGGCCAGTCGACTGCCCAACCTCTTTGTTGGATCGAGAGATGCGATAGAGGGGGGGGGGTGAATGTCGCAAATCATTCGGATTTCGTAAAGAGCAATTGCGTAGCGGAATAATTAAAATCAGACAATGCGAACACCAAGATTTTTACTTGGTTCGGAGCCTGGGTCGACTCCTACTCCAAGGCCCACGGTCGTTGACCGTTTTCTGCGGGCAATTCTATAAGTTCGTAAACCAGTTTACAATTATTGAATACAGAATAAGTGCAGTAAACTTATATAACAAGAATTATGCTCTTCTTTTACCGACGTCCGGAGTAGATCGAAGATTTCGGGGCAGCGGGACGTCGTCGGCTCGAGTTGGGCAGTATCTGGAGCAAAGTACGAGAGCAGAAGAGCGTGGAAGTGTCCGAAGAATTGATTGCTGAAGAAGAGGGTCGAGGGTCCTTTATATAGGACTGGGGGCGCCCGGGATGCTCGGGGCGCCCCTCACGTGGCTTGTGATCCGGCGTGCTCTCGGTCGTGACTGATCGCTTCGACTTCGGGATAACAGTTGACTGAGGCGCCCGACGCGCGCGGGGCGCCCGGGTTGACCGGTCAAGGCTTCATCTTCTTCGCGAGGGTGAGCTGCTGCAGCTGCCAGTGGCGTGGCACAGTGGGCGCCCGCGACACGCGGGGCGCCCGATGCGCGCGGGGCGCCCGAAACATCCGGGGCGCCCCCAAATGTGCTGCTGTCGGGGCTTTTCCTTGGTCTGCTGACTTTGGGTTGACTCTGGGGCGCCCGAAACATCCGGGGCGCCCTGCTCAGCTACTGCCTCACTCCTTTGAGGCTCTCTGAGCTGCAGAAACACAGTCCTTCGGTCCTGCATCCAGGGTTAGTCCAAAATAGCAATTAATAAGTTAATTTTACACAGCCTTGGCTGTCTTGGTTCTGACTTTGGGTCTCCAAAATGGAGCCCTAGGTCGAACCGACGCCTAATGTTCCCTCTAGGGGAACGCGTCCTCACCTACTCCTCTCGGGAGAATTTACCTGATGCCAACCGGTTCCTCCAGTTGGACTTTTGCCCGACAGTCCTTCGCCAGGTCTTGAGTCGCCAAGCTTCCCTTCGCTTGGTGCCTAGCAGCCCTTCGCTAGGGCTTTTCCTGTCTGGCAGTCCTTCGCCAGTGCCTAGCATTCCTTTGCTAGGGCTTGTCCATTCTGGCAGTCCTTCGCCAGAGCCTAGCAGCCCTTTGCTAGGGCTTTTCCTGTCTGGCAGTCCTTCGCCAGTGCCTAGCATTCCTTCGCTAGGGCTTTTCCTGTACACTCAAGAAACTTGTTAGAAAATGACTAACCCTTAACTTTTGAACCCTTTTGTCAATATCAAAACATAGGTTTGACTTGGGTGCATACTGCACCAACAATCTCCCCCTTTTTGATATATGGCAACCTAGTTCAAAAAGTTAAGGAAAAAATGCTGAAATTAAAATCCTAAGTTAGATTCCCTCCCCCTGGAAGAAATCTCCCCCTAGGTTTTTCAAAAATAGGTGGTGTGAGTGAAGTACTTAGAAGATTTCATGTTTTGATAATAGGTTAGGAAATCTCTAAAGTTTTGCTAAAACATTCATAGTTTGGGAAACTTAGAAAATTTTCAGTTTTTGAAAAAAAATTTCAGACTTTAGAAAATTTTCAATTTTGGAATATTTCACACTTTGAAATATTAAGCAAAAATCATTTTAAGCAAAAAAACATTGAGTTTCAAAATAGTTCAGAGTTTAGAAATAAGGCTAACTTTGATTTACCAATTTTTTAGTTCAACCTTTTTGAAGAAGATTATGAAAAAAAAATTTTTAAAAATTTTGTTCCCTGTTTCTTTTCCAACTCTCCCCCTTTGACATATATCAAAAAATTCAGAAATTTTTTTTGCAATAGTTGAATAAAGCTTTTGCTGTACTGAATCAAAACAAGACCTAGGTCTGGTTAACTCTTTAGGGACCTGTCTAACCCGATTAGCTACTTACTAACTGTTATAAGCAGTAGTTTTGGCTAGGGTTAGTCAAGTTAAGTGAGTTGTTCAAGTTAGATTGTCTAAACTTGACACTTAACTTGATTGCTGTTCAGTTTGTATTTAGTGCCCCAACTACTGCAGATGCACTGTCTTAAAGCATCTTGAATTGAGGCAAAAGACCTAAGCATCTCAACCCTTTCTAGGTTATCACTCAAAGTACCCTAAGGCGCTTGTGAGATGCTGGCTTCTAGATCTATAGGTGCATGCAATTCTAGGGTTAGAGCCTAGTCTAAGTCCATTTCGATGAAAACCCTAGTTTTGAAGGGGGTAGTTTTTGAAATAAAACTACCACTTGTTTTGGCACCCATGCCTGAACCTTAGGTCTTGACTGGTTCAGTACAGCAAAGTAAGATCTTTGCCGAGATTTGGTTCTATAGCCAACCCCGTAATCTTGGTTCCATGCCTGAACCAAGTGATACCACTTGTTGGATCGAGAGATGCGATAGAGGGGGGGGGTGAATGTCGCAAATCGTTCGGATTTCGTAAAGAGCAATTGCGTAGCGGAATAATTAAAATCAGACAATGCGAACACCAAGATTTTTACTTGGTTCGGAGCCTGGGTCGACTCCTACTCCAAGGCCCACGGTCGTTGACCGTTTTCTGCGGGCAATTCTATAAGTTCGTAAACCAGTTTACAATTATTGAATACAGAATAAGTGCAGTAAACTTATATAACAAGAATTATGCTCTTCTTTTACCGACGTCCGGAGTAGATCGAAGATTTCGGGGCAGCGGGACGTCGTCGGCTCGAGTTGGGCAGTATCTGGAGCAAAGTACGAGAGCAGAAGAGCGTGGAAGTGTCCGAAGAATTGATTGCTGAAGAAGAGGGTCGAGGGTCGTTTATATAGAACTGGGGGCGCCCGGGATGCTCGGGGCGCCCCCCACGTGGCTTGTGATCCGGCGTGCTCTCGGTCGTGACTGATCGCTTCGACTTCGGGATAACAGTTGACTGAGGCGCCCGACGCGCGCGGGGCGCCCGGGTTGACCGGTCAAGGCTTCATCTTCTTCGCGAGGGTGAGCTGCTGCAGCTGCCAGTGGCGTGGCACAGTGGGCGCCCGCGACACGCGGGGCGCCCGATGCGCGCGGGGCGCCCGAAACATCCGGGGCGCCCTGCTCAGCTACTGCCTCACTCCTTTGAGGCTCTCTGAGCTGCAGAAACACAGTCCTTCGGTCCTGCATCCAGGGTTAGTCCAAAATAGCAATTAATAAGTTAATTTTACACAGCCTTGGCTGTCTTGGTTCTGACTTTGGGTCTCCAAAATGGAGCCCTAGGTCGAACCGACGCCTAATGTTCCCTCTAGGGGAACGCGTCCTCACCTACTCCTCTCGGGAGAATTTACCTGATGCCAACCGGTTCCTCCAGTTGGACTTTTGCCCGACAGTCCTTCGCCAGGTCTTGAGTCGCCAAGCTTCCCTTCGCTTGGTGCCTAGCAGCCCTTCGCTAGGGCTTTTCCTGTCTGGCAGTCCTTCGCCAGTGCCTAGCATTCCTTTGCTAGGGCTTGTCCATTCTGGCAGTCCTTCGCCAGAGCCTAGCAGCCCTTTGCTAGGGCTTTTCCTGTCTGGCAGTCCTTCGCCAGTGCCTAGCATTCCTTCGCTAGGGCTTTTCCTGTACACTCAAGAAACTTGTTAGAAAACGACTAACCCTTAACTTTTGAACCCTTTTGTCAATATCAAAACATAGGGTTGACTTGGGTGCATACTGCACCAACAATCTCCCGCTTTTTGATATATGGCAACCTAGTTCAAAAAGTTAAGGAAAAAATGCTGAAATTAAAATCCTAAGTTAGATTCCCTCCCCCTGGAAGAAATCTCCCCCTAGGTTTTTCAAAAATAGGTGGTGTGAGTGAAGTACTTAGAAGATTTCATGTTTTGATAATAGGTTAGGAAATCTCTAAAGTTTTGCTAAAACATTCATAGTTTGGGAAACTTAGAAAATTTTCAGTTTTTGAAAAAAAAAATCAGACTTTAGAAAATTTTCAATTTTGGAATATTTCACACTTTGAAATATTAAGCAAAAATCATTTTAAGCAAAAAAACATTGAGTTTCAAAATAGTTCAGAGTTTAGAAATAAGGCTAACTTTGATTTACCAATTTTTTAGTTCAACCTTTTTGAAGAAGATTATGAAAAAAAAATTTTTAAAAATTTTGTTCCCTGTTTCTTTTCCAACTCTCCCGCTTTGACATATATCAAAAAATTCAGAAAATTTTTTTTGCAATAGTTGAATAATGCTTTTGCTGTACTGAATCAAAACAAGACCTAGGTCTGGTTAACTCTTTAGGGACCTGTCTAATCCGATTAGCTACTTACTAACTGTTATAAGCAGTAGTTTTGGCTAGGGTTAGTCAAGTTAAGTGAGTTGTTCAAGTTAGATTGTCTAAACTTGACACTTAACTTGATTGCTGTTCAGTTTGTATTTAGTGCCCCAACTACTGCAGATGCACTGTCTTAAAGCATCTTGAATTGAGGCAAAAGACCTAAGCATCTCAACCCTTTCTAGGTTATCACTCAAAGTACCCTAAGGTGCTTGTGAGATGCTGGCTTCTAGATCTATAGGTGCATGCAATTCTAGGGTTAGAGCCTAGTCTAAGTCCATTTCGATGAAAACCCTAGTTTTGAAGGGGGTAGTTTTTGAAATAAAACTACCACTTGTTTTGGCACCCATGCCTGAACCTTAGGTCTTGACTGGTTCAGTACAGCAAAGTAAGATCTTTGCCGAGATTTGGTTCTATAGCCAACCCCGAAATCTTGGTTCCATGCCTGAACCAAGTGATACCACTTGTTGGATCGAGAGATGCGATAGAGGGGGGGGGTGAATGTCGCAAATCGTTCGGATTTCGTAAAGAGCAATTGCGTAGCGGAATAATTAAAATCAGACAATGCGAACACCAAGATTTTTACTTGGTTCGGAGCCTGGGTCGACTCCTACTCCAAGGCCCACGGTCGTTGACCGTTTTCTGCGGGCAATTCTATAAGTTCGTAAACCAGTTTACAATTATTGAATACAGAATAAGTGCAGTAAACTTATATAACAAGAATTATGCTCTTCTTTTACCGACGTCCGGAGTAGATCGAAGATTTCGGGGCAGCGGGACGTCGTCGGCTCGAGTTGGGCAGTATCTGGAGCAAAGTACGAGAGCAGAAGAGCGTGGAAGTGTCCGAAGAATTGATTGCTGAAGAAGAGGGTCGAGGGTCCTTTATATAGGACTGGGGGCGCCCGGGATGCTCGGGGCGCCCCCCACGTGGCTTGTGATCCGGCGTGCTCTTGGTCGTGACTGATCGCTTCGACTTCGGGATAACAGTTGACTGAGGCGCCCGACGCGCGCGGGGCGCCCGGGTTGACCGGTCAAGGCTTCATCTTCTTCGCGAGGGTGAGCTGCTGCAGCTGCCAGTGGCGTGGCACAGTGGGCGCCCGCGACACGCGGGGCGCCCGATGCGCGCGGGGCGCCCGAAACATCCGGGGCGCCCCCAAATGTGCTGCTGTCGGGGCTTTTCCTTGGTCTGCTGACTTTGGGTTGACTCTGGGGCGCCCGAAACATCCGGGGCGCCCTGCTCAGCTACTGCCTCACTCCTTTGAGGCTCTCTGAGCTGCAGAAACACAGTCCTTCGGTCCTGCATCCAGGGTTAGTCCAAAATAGCAATTAATAAGTTAATTTTACACAGCCTTGACTGTCTTGGTTCTGACTTTGGGTCTCCAAAATGGAGCCCTAGGTCGAACCGACGCCTAATGTTCCCTCTAGGGGAACGCGTCCTCACCTACTCCTCTCGGGAGAATTTACCTGATGCCAACCGGTTCCTCCAGTTGGACTTTTGCCCGACAGTCCTTCGCCAGGTCTTGAGTCGCCAATCTTCCCTTCGCTTGGTGCCTAGCAGCCCTTCGCTAGGGCTTTTCCTGTCTAGCAGTCCTTCGCCAGTGCCTAGCATTCCTTTGCTAGGGCTTGTCCATTCTGGCAGTCCTTCGCCAGAGCCTAGCAGCCCTTTGCTAGGGCTTTTCCTGTCTGGCAGTCCTTCGCCAGTGCCTAGCATTCCTTCGCTAGGGCTTTTCCTGTACACTCAAGAAACTTGTTAGAAAACGACTAACCCTTAACTTTTGAACCCTTTTGTCAATATCAAAACATAGGTTTGACTTGGGTGCATACTGCACCAACACTCTCAACTCACTTACAATCACTCAAAACATTCTCCTTCACGTATGCCTTCAGGTATGCTCCCTTGACTCGTCCCTTGAAGTCATCTTCCTTTGGTTATTGCCCCTCGTATGCGCACACAAGCCTTCCTTGGCTTGCCTCCATGCCACCCTTCACGTGCGCCGTTGAAGTCCATTTCCCGGCTTGCCCTTGGAGCTCTCCTCCCTCGGCTCTCGTCTCTCGGATGTGTTCTCCTTGTGTGATTCTCCAAGTCCTGTAAACTCAATCACACATATCAAATACAACACAAAACCCTAACCTTAAACTTATTGGCACACACATCAAAACCATGATCTTCCCGATCATTCTTGGGTCAATTGCCTCAACAATAATCAACTCAAAGTAAGATTAATATATACATAAGAACCTCCCGAGTATATGTCCTCAAACATTAGTTTCACAATAATATACTATGACCAATTTCTATAATTTAAGCATTTTTATGTAACTGGATACAAATTCATTATTAAACTTAGGTATATCATACTCAACAATAATATCAATGTGTCTCTTGAACTCTTTGGAATCTGGCCATATCCAATATTTTAAAATCGGGATATTGTATGATTATTAGTGAGTGAGTTTTGGTTAAATTTTATTGATGACATTAGCAATATTAGAATCAATCCAAATCAAGATTAATGCACTCCTAGCAACTTTCGAAGCCTCATTTTACGTTCAAACCTTAATCCAGATCGTTTATTTAATTTTAGCACAAATTTACTATTGGACTTAAGCATATCATACTTGCTCAATAACAACACCAATGCATTTCTGAAACTCTCCTGACTTTGACGATGTCTAAAATTTTAAAATCTATATATTATATAATCATTAGTGAGTTTTGATCAAAATTTACAGATGGTCATACAAACTTCAAAATCTAAAATTTTGTATACAATGAGACTCAAGAGACTCCTCAAATTGTATTGGTTCTAATTTGGATTGATTATGATATCTCTAATATTATAAGTGAGTTTTGACTAAAATTCATTGATAGTCGTAAAATGTTTAGATTTTTAAATTTTGGACATGATTGAAGTTAGGAGAATACATTTGTATTGTTGTTAAGTGAATACAATATATTTAAGTTTAATAGTGAGCTATGTTAAAACTCTATGATGGGGCTGGGTGGCCTGGGTCCCGACATGAGGGATGAAGAAGTAGGGACATGACATGACCTTCTCTCCCGAGCCCCTGGGACCTCCTTTCAGTGACGCACTCGGGAAGGCCGGTCCAAGGGTCCTTCGCGTGAGCCCCCTGGCAAGTCGGGCCCCGAAGAGTAATTCGGGAGATATCGGCCCCCGAGACCCCCGAGCTTCCCTCGGGAAGAGGCTCCTCGCAACGGCCAACCTCGGATACTAATAAGGAAAAAGTTTGCACGCCCCCCCATAAAAATGGCTCCACGGGGGAAAGGATGGTAACGGTGCCGACGGTTTCAAGGGATATCCCCTCATCACAGAAAGCAGGGGGCGTGGCTCCAATATCGGAGTCGTGGCACCGAGAAAGGGGGGCATGACTAATCTGCCGATGCAAGGCTAAAAGGTGGTTCCACCCCTCCGGTAAGGGAGGTTACGATCTCTCGTCTTTGCATACTATCTTTCTTTCTCACTACCAACTGGACAAACTACTAACTTGAGTGTCGGAGTGGACTCCGTTGGACCCCTACCGGCGTGTCCCCCTAACGCTTGTGTTACTTTCACAAGACCCCCATGTTCCTCAACGATGAAGTCATCCTCGCCGGGGCTGAGCCTCAGTGACGGGCCATCGCCGACGACTCCTTCCGGAACAAATTTGGCGCCGTTTGTGGGAAATAATAAAACACCTGAAGGAGCACCGATGGTGGAAGCGGAGGATCTCGCTCATCCACACGAAGATGAAGGGCCTAAGCAAGAGTGGCGAGAAGTTGAGAGTGAAGAGGTGCAGATCGATCTCCATGGCGGAGGGGGAAATACGCGTATCGCTTTGGACCTCGAGCCTACATTACGAAATCGCCTCGTCGAATGCCTGCGGAACCACAGAGACGTGTTTGCTTGGGTCGCTGAAGAAATCAAGGAGATCCCCCCAGCGCTGGCTATGCACCACCTACATGTGGCGCCGGAGGCCCGTCCCGTGAAGCAGAAGAGGAGGCACTTCTCCCCTGAGCAAGATAAAACTATTCGGGATGAGGTTCAGAAGCTATTAAAAGCTGGACACATCAGGGAAGTCCGGTTCCCAGCTTGGCTGGCCAACGTGGTCCTCGTTCCCAAGACTGGGGGCAAGTGGCGAGTCTGTATCGACTTCAGAGACCTAAACAAAGCCTGCCCGAAGGATTGCTACCCCCTGCCCAGGATAGATTGGCTGGTGGACTCAACAGCCGGTTGTGAGTTCATCTCCATGTTAGACGCTTACCAGGGCTATCACCAAGTCCCCCTCACCCCCGAAGACCAGGAGAAGGTCAGTTTTGTGACTGCTGATGGCACGTACTGCTACAACGTCATGCCCTTCGGCTTGCGTAACGTGGGCGCCACGTACCAGCGGATGATGGACAAAGTCATCAGGCACCAGATTGGGCGGAACATTGAGGTGTACGTGGACGATATCTTGGTCAAGACGGAAAAGGGAGGGGACATGATATTTGACCTGGATGAGACATTCGCCACCCTGAGAGCACACAGGTTAAAACTAAACCCAGCTAAATGTTTGTTTGGGGTCAAAAGTGGTAGGTTCCTGGGATACATGGTGACGGAGAGGGGGATCGAAGCCAACGCGGAAAAGGTAAAGGTCATTCTAGATATGCCACCCCCGCGGAACTTCAGGGGCCCAGTGTGACGGAAACAATGGTAGCTCAAATCGGAGGAGAAGTCAGAATGGACATACCTGCAGATTGGAGGGATACGTACATAGTGTTCCTCCGCCGACGGGCGGAGAGGTTTACACTGGTCAGGGATCAGTTGTATAAGAGAGCCTATGCCCGACCCCTCCTAAAATGTGTCGGGCCGGAAGAGACTCACTACATAATGTGAGAGGTGCATGAGGACATCTGCGGAAGCCATATCGGAGGGAGATCCCTGTCCCAAAAGATCCTTTTGGCGGGTTACTTTTGGCCCACCTTGCAGGCGGATTCGCTCAACTTCATGGCCAGGTGTAAGGCCTGTCAGAGGCATCAACATCACTCTCATCGCCCCACGGAGCCGTTAAGAGTTTCTACAGTCTTGTGTCCGTTAGACCAGTGGGGAATGGACATTGTGGGGCATTTCCCCATTGGGCCCCAGCAGAAAAAGTTCCTGCTGGTCCTCGTTGATTACTTTTCTAAATGGGTGGAAGCTGAACCTCTGGCCAAAATCACAGAGGGGGTGGTAATGAAGGTTCTATAGAAAGATATTGTCTGCAGATATGACATTCCTCATAAGCTGGTGTCGGACAACAGTAGACAGTTCTCTGGACGAAGACTAAAGGAATGGTGTGAGGGGTTAGACATTCAGCAGACTTTCACCTCCGTTGCCTAACCTCAAAGCAATGGACAAGCGGAGGTGGTCAATCAGGAAATACTACGAGGGCTCAGAGTAAAACTGAATCATGTCGGAGGCAGTTGGGTCGAAGAACTCCCCAGCATCTTATGGTCCTACCGGACTACCCCAAAGGAAGGAACCGGAGAGAGCCCTTTCCATCTAGTCTATGGAGCAGAGGTCGTTATCCTGGTGGAAGTAGGGGAGGAGTCCCCACGGCGGTGACATTATCGCAAGGAAGATAACGACCAGGAGCGTCTGATTGATCTGGACCTCATATCGAAGGTACGAGACAAAGCTGCGGTAAGGTTGGAAGCCTATCGAAGGAGGATGCAGCTAGCCTACAATCGTAGATGATTGCCCGCAGCTTCGAGGAGGACGACTGAGTCTAGAAGAGAATTAAACCGGTAGGCGATCCTGGGAAGGTAGAGTCGCAGTGGGACGACCCCTACGTTGTCGTCAAAAAACTTACAGGAGGTAGCTACTATCTAGAAGACCACGAAGGGAGGAGGCTAGAAAGGCCTTGGCATTCGAAATATCACCGCCCCTACTATACTTCGTGAGTCACTGTGTAATGCACTTTCGTGGATATATGTTTTCACTGCTTCACTACCTTGCAGTATAATTAATAAAGGATGTGGATGACGTGTCATTCTGTAAATGTTAAGTCTCCGATTAAACCCTACAGCCTCTCGGTGTGTAGGCTTGGCCTCGGAGCTGTACATGCCCGGCCATGAGCTGATTAAACTCTACAGCCACTCGGTGTGTAGGCTTGGCCTCGGAACTGTACACGCCCGACCAAGAGCTGATTAAACCCTACAACCTCTCAGTGTGTAGGCTTGGCCTCGGAGTTGTACACGCCCGGCCAAGAGCTGATTAAACCCTACAGCCTCTCGGTGTGTAGGCTTGGCCTCGGATCTGTACACGCCCGACCAAGAGCTGATTAAACCTTACAGCCTCTCGATGTGTAGGCTTGGCCCTGGAGCTGTACATGCCCGACCAAGAGCTGATTAAACCCTATAGCCTCTCGGTGTGTAGGCATGGCCCCGAGCTGTACATGCCTGGCCAAGAGCTGACTAAACTCTACAACCTCTAGGTGTGTAGGCTTGGCCCCAGAGCTGTACACGCCCGGCCAAGAGCTGACTAAACCCTACAGCCTCTAGGAGTGTAGGCTTGGCCTCGGAGTTGTACACGTCCGGCCAAAAGCTGATTAAATCCTACAGCTCTCGGTGTGTAGGCTTGGCCTCGGAGCTATACACGCTCGACCAAGAGCAGATTAAACCCTACAGTCTCTTGGTGTATAGGCTTAACCTCGGAGCTGTACACGCCCGGCCAAGAGCTGATTAAACCCTACAGCCTCTCGGTGTGTAGACTTGGCCTCGGAGTTGTACACGCCCGACCAAGAGCTGATTAAACCCTACAGCCTCTCGGTGTGTAGGCTTGGCCTCGGAGCTATACACGCCCGACCAAGAGCTGATTAAACCCTACTGCCTCTCGGTGTGTAGGCTTGGCCTCGGAGTTGTACACGCCCGGACAAGAGCTGATTAAACCCTACTGCTTCTCGGTGTGTAGGCTTGGCCTCGGAGTTGTACACACTCGGACAAGAGCTGATTAAACCCTACAACCTCTCGGTGTGCAGGCTTGGCCTCGGAGCTGCAGGCTTGGCCTCGGAGTTGTACACGCCCGACCAAGAGCTGATTAAACCCTACAGCCTCTCGGTGTGTAGGCTTGGCCTCGGAGCTGTACACGCCCGACCAAGAGCTGATTAAACCCTATAGCCTCTTGGTGTGTAGGCTTGGCCTCGGAGCTGTACACACCCGCCAAGAGCTGATTAAACCCTACAGCCTCTCGGTGTGTAGGCTTGGCCTCGGAGCTGTACACGCCCGACCAAGAGCTGATTAAACCCTACAACCTCTCAGAGTGAAGGCTTGGCCTCAGAGCTATACACGCCCGGTCAAGAGCTGATTAAACCCTATAACCTCTCGGTGTGTAGGCTTGGCCTCGGAGATGTACACGCCCGACCAAGAGCAGATTAAACCCTACAGCCTCCTGGTGTGTAGGCTTGGCCTCGGAGCTGTACACGTCCGGCCAAGAGCTAATTAAAACCCTACAGCCTCTCGGTGTGTAGGCTTAGCCTTGGAGCTGTACACGCCCGGCCAAGAGATGATTAAACCCTACAGCCTCTCGATGTGTAGGCTTGGCCTCGGAGCTGTACACGCCCGGCCAAGAGTTGATTAAATCCTACAACCTCTCGGTGTGTAGGCTTGTCCTCGGAGCTGTACACGCCCGGCCAAGAGCAGATTAAACCTACAACCTCTCGGTGTGTAGGCTTCGCCTCGAGCTGTACACGCTCGGCCAAGAGCTGATTGAACCCTACAACTTCTCGGTGTGTAGGCTTGGTCTCGAAGTTGTACACGCCCGGCCAAGAGCGGATTAATCCCTAGAGTCTCTACGGGAATCACGTTAAAAACAAGGAGTGTAATGATAGATCAAGTAAATATTTGCCCTAAGATCAGAGAATTCAAAAAGAAATAAGCTACAGCGGACAGGGGAGGATAGGAAGAGGACAAGCACATAGTAACGGGTGCCCTACAATGTTGCTCTTCGGGGGAAGGTCGTCCTAGACACGTTGAATAGTTATTGCACTCAAATCGGAGCCCGGTTTTAATAATTGGTCCTTCTCTAACTGTCTGATGGCTCCATGGAAGCCCTGCTTAAGGGTCTTGATGCTTGTGCAGCCACCTGGCGGCGTACTCCTCCGACTCCAAAAATTTGGCCTTGTAGGCTGCCTCCATCCGAGATACTTGGGTTCAGAATCTGTTTGCCGCTCCTGGACCCTGGGCTCAGTTTCGCCTTGGTCAGCTTAAGTGCATCCACCTCTAGTAGCAGACGCACCTGAACCTCTTGTACTTCATGGAGCTTTGAGAAGCAGCAGCAGCCTGAGCGTTAGCTCGGATTACTTGATCCTGGAGATCGGCTGCATAAGAGCTTGACAATTCTAAGTCGTGGGCTCGCAAAGCCAGCACGCACTCCTGTTTCTGCGCCTCCAGGATTTTCTTAGCATCCTCTAGAAGATTAACTTGATCGGACAACTCCTCATTGCGGGCCCGGAGTTGCTCTCCGCTCTTGCGATAGTTTTTGTAAATCCTCTTCTAGAGTTGGTTCCTCTCGGACCCCAAGCGTTCCCGGAGTTTGTACCCGTGTAGGGTATCCTCGGCTGCTATCAAGGAGGACAGATAATGATCAGCTCTCTCTGGATGACCCGGCTAATCTCTAGTTGCAGGAGGCCGACCTCACGAGCCCGACCTGTTCTGCCTCAGCATCTGCCACCGTGGCTGCAGGAGATTCGAAGCAACCTGGAGGGGTGAATAAAGATCGTCAAAAAAAAAGAGGCTGAGAGGAAGTGAGGAGCGCGAGCGAGGTATTTACCGCCAATAAGGATTGGTGCAGCAGGCCCAGGAATTGAGCTGATCCGGCTACTCGCCACGGCGGGCCAGGAACCCCCGCAATAGGGGGAACGGAGGGGCCGGGGACATCATGGGTGTGGGAACGTCTTCCTCCGAACTTGAAGCACTCGGGGATACCCCTGTGGTGACTCCCTTTATACGAATAGACTGGGAACTGTCGATATCCTTCTTCGTCATTGAGGGAGCCTTCCGATGGGAGCAAGGCGGTCCTGTGGCTACCTCTTTACCTTGAGGAAGGTCGGCGGTAGTCGCTGTGGCACTCGTAACAGGAGAAGACACAGCAATGACGGAGGAGGGGGGTCCGACCCCGACGACTGGGAACGATGCCACATCCTCAGAGTGGTTGGGCGTAAGCCTCTCTTTAATCGTTTTAGGGGGCGATCCCATTGGATCGTCATTCGTGCTCGTTTCTTCCCAGGCACAAGGACAACGGCGGGTACGCCAGACGAAGAAGGACTTCATTTTCCAGGGGAGCCTCTGGAAAGGTGACGGGGGGCTCTCCTTGAGAGGCCGTGGGCGAGGATGAGAGTCATCGCCATGGGGGATCTCCGGCACTGCGGGGCCTGCTGATAGCTCTCCCTCCCCTTCACCACTCTGGGGGGGGGGGGGGATTCCTGTGGGAGTCGAAGATACTAGCCCAGGGATCAAGGCTTGTTCATGGGCCTGGTCCCACTTCAGAAATTTATTCTTCGAAACAGAAAGCAGGGTGTCGCCTGCAAGGTAAAAACAGGAGAGCGTCAGCAAGTACCAATTGAGCATTATATCAAGGGTAAAGCAACTCACGTAGGTTGGAGCTGAGGGAGGTAATCTCCGAACTAATCTCCGTCCGGTAAAGGAGCTCCTCACACTGTACCAACTAGGGCCCATGGAATTCCATCCCAGCTATGATACTCTTAGCCCGTTAATATCCCGCATCTTGCTGGAAATTGCCCAGGTCAGGGGTAGGAGGCAAGTTATCCAGCCAATGGATATCGCTGAATAGACGCTCGGGAAGCCGGATATAGAAAAACCTCTCCTTCCACCCCTTATGAGAGGAAGGAAGACCCCCCAAAAATCTATGACCACCACGAGCGGTGAAGCCAAAGGCCCCATGGGTTCTGACAGGAGCAAAAACGAAATGGAAGAATCGCGGGGTTAGAGGAATGCCGAAAAGCTTGAAAAGAACTAGAGCCCCGCTCATCTGAGTGAAAGCATTCGGGGCTAGTTGGTGGAGCGGGATGCGGAAATAATGTGCAACATTCATGAAGTAAGAGGGGATAGGAAAGCGTAGCCCTAACTCCATTTGTCCCAGGAAGGTGTAAAAATTCTCATAAGTGGTTCTGATCAGCAGTGGGGACCCTCACCTCCCAATCTGCCAGAAATGCCATATTTTGACAAGCGGCTTGGAGGGAATCCGACTTCACCTTGGAGGAGATAGTTTCGTACCACTCAGAATGAAACCCCAAATTCCCCTAAAGAGCATTCATCGACCTGAAGACTTCTTTATCTTTCCCATTGGACACGAGATGAAGAAGGAGGGGCTCGTAGAACAAAGATGAAGGTACGCCCGCCAGGAGAATGCTAGCGAGAAGGGCAAATAGGGAAGGAAAACTCGGGACGGCAGCTAGGGTAAGGCTGCCGCAAGGCGCTATCACCCCTACTTTTATAGGAAAGCGGCACCTCCCCCGAGGCAATCGAAGGCTAGCATGTCGAGGATCAACTAGTTATCAATTGTTGTCACTTCATATAGGTCGCAGTGCGCCGAAAAGCGAGGAAAAAAGACGCGTGACCCTATCGCATACGCTGGGCAACCACGGTACCTCAGATGCCACAAAATTTGAAGGAGTCAGGGGACACATTCAAAGAAGCAGCCCAGGTCAAGAGACTCGGGGAATATGTCCAAAAACCCGGACATAAAAAAAAAAGAAAAGGGGATATCATGCTTCCAGGATTATGGCCAGGAAGGGCACAAAGACAAAAGATCCAGGTGAGTTCAACTTCTTCATTCCGGCACTAGTCTGATCAGTCAGCCACACTTCCTTCGATCAGACTTGAGGGAAGGGACTTGTGATGGGGCTGGGTGGCCTGGGCCCGACACGAGGGATGAAGAAGTAGGGACACGACATGACTTTCCCTCCCGAGCCCCCGGGACCTCCTTTCAGTGACGCACTCGGGAAGGCCGATCCGAGGGTCCTTCAGGTGAGCCCCCTGGCAAGCCAGGCCCCGAAGAGTAATTTGGGAGATATCGGCCCCCGAGACCCCCGAGCTCCCCTCGGGAAGCAGGTTCCTCGCAATGGCCGACCTCGAATATTAATCAAGAAAAAGTCCGCACGCCCTCCCACAAAAATGGCTCCACGGGGGAAAGGATGGTAACGGTGCCGACGTTTCAAGGGATATCCCCTCATCACCGAAAGCAGGGCGTGGCTCAAATATCGGAGTCGTGGCACCGAGAAAGGGGGCACGACTAATCTGCCGACACAGGTATAAAAGGTAGTTCCCCCTCCGGTAAGGGGGTACGATCTCTCGTCTTTGCATACTATCTTCTTTCTCACTACCAACTGGACAAACTACTAACTTGAGCGTCGGAGTGGACTCCGCCGGACCCCTGCCGCGTGCCCCCCTAACGCTTGTGTTACTTTCACAGGACCCCCAAGTTCCTCAGCGACGAAGTCATCCTCGCGGGGCTGAGCCTCAGTGACTGCCATCGCCGACGACTCTTCTGGAACATTATACTAAGTTATCTAAATTTTAGAACCCATAACATATTCTTTCGTTTGTGAAATTAAGATTTAAGGGCTTCTTGAGACACAAAGGACTCCTAAGAGTGTATTGATTCTAGTTTGAGTTGATTCAGATGTTTATATCTAAGACATTAGGTAGTTTTGACCTAAACTTATTAATGAATATTGATCAGTTATGATAAAATTCACTGATGATCTTAAACTTATTAGATTCTATTTGATTCAAATCAAAAAAAAAAAAAAGGAGAGTGAGCTTATGTTAGAAATGTTTTTCTCTCAGAGATCAAAATGTATTTTCTAAACTTAGAATTATTTTTCAAGGATTATAATTTAGCCCTTTCAACCAATCTAATTTAAGATATTGTCAAACATCAAAAAGGAAGAGATTGTTGGTGCAAGATGAATAGTGATGTCCTCCTCTAAGTGTTTCAATGTTTGACAATATGCTTAAGTCGGTAATACATTGAACAAGGGAAGGGCAAGTCAAGAGAGGAGTACCAAAGTGAACCAAAGTCCTAGTTAACCTAGGCACGAAGTCCTGGTTCAAGGAATTAGGCACTAAGTCCTGGTGAGTGAAGCTGGGCACTAAGACCTAGCCTAGGGTTGGGCACGAAGACCTGGTTCGAGGAATTGGGCACTAAGTCCTGGCCGAGGGTTGGGCACCGAAGACCTGGTTCTAGGAATTGGGCACGAAGTCCTGGCCGAGGGATGGGCACCAAAGTCCTGGACCTAGGGTTTGGGCACGAAATCTTGGTCCGAGGGATTGAGCAACTTAGCTGAGCGATGACTAAGGACATAAGTAGAGACGAGTCGAGGTTCGGACGTCTCGAGATCCGAGAGTATCGAAGGCTAAGTAAATGTCCACCCGAATGGACTGGGTGGCAACCATCTCCTGAGAGGAGTAGGTTGAAGGCGCGTTCCCAGGGGTGGGAACTTGCGTCGGTTCGACCTAGGGTTTCGGGGAAATTCGAAGTCAGAACCATCTCATTAAGGCTAAGATTGTGTGTGTATTTGCTTTATATTTGTGTATCTTGCAGGTACCTAGAATGGTAGACAAAGCAGGCAAACAACGCACAAAGCGGCTGGAAGGCTTGCTGCTAGGCACCCCCATTGAAGGAGGTGCCTAGATGGAGCTAGGCGCCCCCATCATCCAGGGCGCCTCCATGAAAGGAGGCAAAATAGGTCTTTATTTTTGGCACCCCATATGATACAGGCACCCTAGTTGAAAGTTGTATCTGCTGCTGCGAGTTCGAAGTAGAGATAAGCTTTGACTGGGTTCATTGAGGCACCTGGGAGGTCCAGGCGCCCTGGTCAAGAGGGTTATCTGCTGTGGCGAGTTCGACGCAGATATAAACTTTGACCAAGTCCTTTGAGGTGCCCCGGTGATCGCAGGCCCCTAATGAAGGCTATAAAAGGGGCTTCAACCCAAGGCTCAAGACACAACTTTGGAAGTCATTCTGAGCATTCTGAGCTAAAGAAAAGCGCTAGAGACGAAGCCCTGCGACCAAGGAGGCTCCAGGAGGAAGTGCGCGGCACTTCGGAGGTCCAGATCGACCGGGCATTCGACGTTTCTATTTCGGTTTGAATTTACAATTCAGACTTTATTTTTATATCTTTATGATTATAATTCGTGCACTGTAAGGCGGGTTTCTCCGCCTCCGGAATGTCTAGAAAGGAGGTCATTAGTGGACGGGCGTTCCCGTGCTTAGGCCTTGGATGTACTGACCCTGGGGGGTCGGGAACCAAGTAAATCCCATGCGCATTTCTGTGTTTGTTCGTTCTTTTTGTTTTCCGCTGTGTTACTAACTCTGTGTCCATAACTAACAAAAGTTTACAAGTTTCCGCAAAAGTTATTTTCGGTCAATATTCACCCCCCCTCTATCAACAGCACCGGTCCTACAGACCAGTCTGTTAGTGATATGAGAGAAGTGTCCTAAGGCAATCGCCTTATGATTGTAAAATATTTATATTAATAAATGATAATTCACTATTTGAGTATACATGATTGTGTATTTGATTGGGATCTTAAACTCATCTACTGAATGTCCGCAATACAACTCACAGCATAAGAGAATTTGTGATGAGATCACAACTAGTGATTATCTCTAAATGCGCAAATGTGAAGTATTGAAAATATCCCTAGTCGATGAATTGATAAAAACGGACACTATCAATTCTGTTGAGACTAGCATGGGTTATTCTCTAATCAGCTGATTCTCACTGGCTGGTGACATTGGGATGTCCGGAGATAAACATGGATGCTAGTTAAGGGAACTAGTTCATTGGAGTGACTAGCTGTAAGACTTCATATGGGAATCTACATGTAGATATGTCAATGAAGATCTTACTGCGGCTTAAGTGCGATGTTCCTTTGACTTGCGGTGTTCAAGTCATCTTGGTCATGGAGACTTATACTTTGACATCTTAAGCAAGCATCTCCAAGGAGGTGTGGACCCAGGATGATCGGGTGTAAGCCGAAGTGCCCGAAGATGTTTGAACAGCCTACAAAGGATTCACCACTCCTTGCGAGGAGATGTATACCCAGGCCTATCGTCGGATTGTTACTCAAAGCCTCTGGCCAGAGCATATCATGTTTAGAGTGAGAGTCTCTAAAATACATGAGAGTAATTAGAAATCCAAAGGACGAGTAAGACATTACTTGGGCTAGGTGTGACGTAGTCAGCCTAGTGGGGACTGACACCATTGACCGTGTCCTGAACCAAGTGGGTATAAGGTGGTGAAGGGAATGGGGCACGATTCATTAGAGCTGCTGAAGGGTTTCAGAATAATTTCTTCTGAGGTCAAACCGTTGATCTTTCGATTAATTGGGGATCATGATGTACTACTAGGTGCCACTCATGATCGTTCTATAATTTGTTGATTATAGACGGCCAACATAAATCGAAAGCCTATTTAGTCACACGCACTACGAGTAATCTGAGGGATTTAAAACGAGTTGAAAATTGGATTTTCCGATCAAGAGAAATAAGTCGAATCTGAGTTAGTCAGAGGCGCAATGGAAGCTAAAAAATGGCTAAGTCTTTTGAAGGCTTTTTGGGCGAATTAAATGAGTTTAATTCGCGGCGGTTCGGGTTGGTTTTGGCCGGCCAAAGAGGGTGTTAAACCCTCTTTAGTGGCCGGCCAAATAGAGGAGAATAAACCAATTTAATTGGTTTAATTAATTAAATAAATCTAGTACGATTTATTTTATAAATTATGGATAAATAAATTTGTATAAAGAAATTTATATATATAAATTTGTAGAAATTTATTCTTTTTATGGAAGTTAAAATAATCCATGAATTGGGTTTATTTTAATTTTATAAAATCAATTATGAATTGATTTTTTCATAATAAGAAAGTTTATAAATTTCTTATAAAATTTATTTCATAATTTAAAGAGAAGAAGAATTAGTTTTTAGTATAAATTAGTTTATAATAAAGACTTGGTTTAAACGGAATTAATTCATAAGAATTTATAGGATAAATTTCTTATGATAAATAATTAGTTTTATTATAAAGTTAGTTATAATAAAATTCATAAGAGAATTTATAGGATAAATCTCTTATGATAACTAATTTGTTTTATTATAAATTGTTTATAATAAGACTAGGCTTAAAAGGAATAAGGAATAAGAAAATTTATAAGATAAATTTCTTATAACTAATTCCGTTAATTCGGTTTAGAGGGAGACTTAGCAAAGGAGTTGCTACTATATAAAGGAACCAAAGGCTAGCCCTTATTCCACACAATTAAGAGATTAATTATTCTCTCCCTCTCTCTCTTAATTTCTTCTCTCCTCCTCTTCTTCTCCTTCACATTAGGGCCGGCGCCCCATCCTTGTGGATTAGGGCCGGCGCACACAACCATCACCCAAGGTGTTGACAGATTTGCATCGTTTAGGCAATTTATATAAGGATTAAATGCAATTTAAACGGAAAAAACGAAAACCTTACAGTGGATGAAATTTTTTTTTTTTTTTATGTTTCGTCTCCGGCGAAGGAAGAAGCTTGCCGTCTGAGGAACGATCACACACCGGGAAGGTCCCTACCCGTCCACGAACCAAGTTTGCCGCGCCTCGGGTGTTCTCTGATGATCTCGCACTTCGGCAGCCTATCGGAACGCTTCCACTGCGCTGCTCTCTCTCGCTCTCTGCTGTTCTCTCTCGCTCTCTGCCTTCGCACACAGATTTCGCGCACCTCGTTCGCTTGGACGAACTCACTTTTATAGGGGAAAAGCCAGATCGAAGCGCTGCACGACACTTCCTCACACACGTTGCCACATCTGGCAACGTGTGCAGTTGTAACTGCCTACATCTCCCACTCGTCCAAGTGAATGCCACAAAAGCAAATGGTCACATAGACCATTAAGAGGTATTAAAGGGTAAATGGTCACATAGACCATTAAGAAGAGCCAGAGTCCTTAGTCACATAGACTAATAAGAGGTATTTAGTCACATAGACTAACAAAGCCGAGATCTATAGTCCTCAAAAGACTAATAGAACAGAGATCAATAGTCACATAGACTAATAGAACATCCAATTCATACTCTAGAAAATGGTTCGTGCGACAGCAAGCACACTGAGCAATCAAATGCTAAGAAAGTTGTTACACCTTACATAGCTGCTCATAGAGCGATCAATGCTAAGAAAAGTTGTTACGCCTAACTTAGCCGCTCTTTGAATGATACATAACCATTCTCTGAATAACACATAATCATTCTCCTGATGACACAAAGTCATCCTCCAGGTGGTACACAACCATTACCTGATGGCACACAGCCATTATCCAGTTGGTACAAAACCATTCTCCTGGATATGTCTTGTCTTGCTATTTACCCAGATTAAATAATCCACATTTACATCAATATGACCATCTCTAATCCCTCATTACGATCATAATGTCAAGAGCATGTCTCATATTCACAATATTCACAAACATTTCTGTACACAACAGAAAAGGGTCGACCAGTGAATATACTCAAAAGATGTAAACCTATTTAATCTTCCTTTTTAG
Organism: Boesenbergia rotunda; assembly: GCA_024364735.1. NCBI lineage: Eukaryota > Viridiplantae > Streptophyta > Magnoliopsida > Zingiberales > Zingiberaceae > Boesenbergia > Boesenbergia rotunda. The sequence goes on from JAGFNQ010003124.1 coordinate 319,605, forward strand.
CTAGAATCCATTCATTTTAATCAATTGCTTTCCTAGACATGTTCCATAGACCGCATCATCCATAGTCATAGGTCGACATGCTAAAGTAGCGAGCATTGATTAAAACTTCAAGTAGACAGCTAAACAGTCACTAAAGGCAAATGCTGAGATTAACATATAATCTCAAAGGGCTCACATAGTAGAGAAGCAGGGATTAATTTTTCTACTATCCTTATTGTCGCAATAGCACATGTGGTATGAATCACATGCTACGATGTTATCCTCTTTACCAATAAAGAGTGCATGTTTGCTCAAAAACAACATCGTACAGATTTCGATCTAGACATTCCCAATGCCTAATCCAGAATTCAACATATGAATCCAGAATTCAACATATGAATTCTAATCTGGCTCAAAACAGGTATAGCAAATGGTGGGTTCATTTACTTCAATCATTTACCATAAAATGATCTTATCTTGATACAAATATCAAGACGACCCAAACTTATAGGAATGTAACAAATTTTACAGCTTCCCAAGCCAACAGCCACATAAGCTGACCTATAAGCATCGGTCTTACCTCTATTTATACAAAACAAATAGAGATGATTGTCCATGTGAGAGGACCAATCACTACCTGCCAACATGCTCACCGAGATCTTATTAGAATGTAACATAAACACACATATACTGAATAAATTATGACTTTCATTTCAAACAATCAAAACATATCTGATTGTCAATTACAATTTTGTTACATTCTTCGAAGTCCCATAGACTTTACATGCTCATTGAATGACTCTCTAGTCATTGGCTTAGTAAAAGGATCTGCAAGCATAGCTCGTGTAGGGATATACTCAAGAACCACCTTCTTTTTAGCAACAATATCCCTGATAAAGTTATACTTTATAGCTATATGCTTGCCTTTGCTGTGATATTTGGGATCTTTAGAAAAAGCTATAGCAGCTTGACTGTCACAGTAGACAGTAACTGGACTCCCACTATCCTCAGCAATCTTCAGATGCTTCAGGAACCTTCTCAACCAGACTGCTTCTTGCACAGCAGCTGAACATGCCACATATTCAGCTTCCATAGTAGATAAGGCCACGCAGGCCTGTTTCTTGCTGTTCCAGGAGATGGCGCCACCATTCAACAAGAAAGCATAGCCTAATGTTGATTTTCTATCATCCAGGTCCCCAGCCCAATCTGCATCTGAATAGCCCTTCAGGCTCATATCTGATCCTTGATAACAGAGACAATAATCTGTCGTCGCCTTCAGATATCTGAATATTCTTTTCACTGCCTTCCAGTGTCTCGGTCCTAGGTTTGACTGGAACCGGCTGACTAAGCCAACAGCATAGCTGATATCGGGACGAGTACACAACATGGTATACATTAAACTACCTATGACATTAGCATATGGTTTTTTATTCATCTCGGCTATATCATTTGGAGTCTTGGGACTCATACTTTTGCTCAGAACAGTACCTTTCACAGTAGGTGTCTGTTCACTGTTGCAATCAGACATGCTGAAATGTTGTAACATCTTAGTTATATAAGACTCTTGTGACAAACCCAAAAGTCTCTTAGATCGATCCCTGATGATCTTAACCCCTAAGATGTATTCAGCTTCTCCCATATCCGTTGTGTCAAATTGTGAAGATAACCACTCTTTGACTTCTCTAACAAAACCTATGTCATTTCCTGCTATCAGCATATCATCAACATATAATGATAAAATGACATACTTTCCTTTTTCCTTCTTTAGGAAAACGCAATGATCCTCATTGATCATTTCGAAACCATAAGATAAAATCACTTCGTTAAATCTTATGTTCCACTGTCTTGACGCTTGCTTCAGCCCATATATAGATTTCTTCAATCTACATACTTTTTCCTCTTGACCTAAAGCAACGAAACCTTCTGGCTAAACCATATAGATTTCCTCGTCAAGCTCTCCGTTAAGGAAAGCGGTTTTGACATCCATTTGATGTAATTCCAAGTCATAATGTGCTACAAAAGCTAAAATGACTCGGATTGATACAAACTTCACTACAGGAGAAAATGTCTCTTCAAAGTCTATACCCTCCAATTGGGTAAACCCTTTTGCAACCAAACGAGCTTTGTATCGGTTAATCGATCCATCAAATTTCCTCTTTATTTTAAGAACCCATTTATTCCCAATAGCCCTTCGGCCAGGAGGAAGATCGACTAACTCCCAAACTTGATTCTGAATCATTGACTCCATCTCTTCTTCCATTGCATTTTTCCACTTTTCACCAACCCTACATCCCAAAGCTTCCTCAACAATTGAGGTTCATCATTATCAACTGGGAGTATCATCATTGCCTCATTCTCAATATCAAACCTCCTTTTAGGTATGATCTTACGGACACTTTTCCGTATATTGGGCTGTTGAGAAGTCACCCCGTGACTAGGCAAATTACTCCCACTCGGTTGACTGGGTTCAGGTATCACACTTGACACCTGTCCAGTTGATAATGACCCATCCTCCTCAAATAAAGGAACTGTCTTATCTACTTCACCCCTAGCTGGGAACTCAGTTTCTAGAAAAGTGGCATCTCTAGATTCAATCTTAGAGATTGTTCCATCGTGTTGCTCACCTATGAAAACATAACCTTTGGAGGCCTCAGAATATCTTATAAAGATACATTTCTTACCTCTAGGTCCCAGTTTTCCATACTTGTGAGAACTATCATGAATGTAGGCAGCTGACCCCCAGGGTCTCAGATTACTCAAATCTGGTTTTCTGCCTGTCCAACGTTCATATGGGGTAGATGGAACAGATTTTGAAGGCACTTTGTTAAGTATATAGGCTGCTGCCAATAATGCATCTCCCCAATAGGAGATTGGTAAATTAGCCTGCGCCATCATAGACCTAACCATTTCAAGAAGAGTCCTATTTCTTCTTTCAGCAACCCCATTTTGCTGTGGAGTTCCTGGGATCGTTAACTGTCTAATAATCCCCTTATCATTACATGTTGTCTTGAACAGATCAGACAGATATTCACCCCCACGATCAGTGCGTAAGGCCTTAACCTTACGTTCCGTTTGATTCTCAACTTCGTTCATATAACGAATGAAGCAATCCAATGCTTCAGATTTTTGAGAAATCAAATACACATGACCATACCTGGTGAAATCATCAATAAATGTAATGAAATAGGAACCTCCATGCCTAGCCTTCACATTCATTGGACCACATATATCCGAATGAACTAATTGCAATGGAGAATCAGCTCTAATAGCCTTACCAAATGGTTTCCTCGTTGCTTTTCCAGCAAGACAATGCTCACATATAGACAAGTTTATCTTAGCCCGAGAGCCCAATAAGCCCTCTCTAGCTAATCAATTCATGCGATCTTGTCCTATATGTCCTAATCTAGCATGCCAAACTTCATCAGTAATATTTGCATCACTAGTAAGAGCAATGTTTGAAAAATAACTATCAATCGCATAATTTTCATCAGGCACCACATCTAGTACCATAAAACCATTTGATAAAAAACCATATCCGATTGACACAGAGTCAATCTTAAGTTCTACACATCAGCTGAAAAAATTAATAGAGTACCCTAAATCAAGAAGACAAGTAACAGATACAAGATTCCTTCGAATCTCAGGAGCATACAATACATCATGTAGAAACAAAGTACTTCCACCACGAAGGTTAAGTTTGCAAGTGCCGACTCCTTTGACTTCGACTCTTGCATTGTTTCCTACATAGATCCATTTGTTGCCAGCTGGTACCCGGCGGTACGCCACATAAGTAACTCGCTCCCGAGCTACATGGTTGGTGGCTCCCGAATCTATAATCCACAAAGGATAAGAATCAGTCATCAACACAGTACTAGCAACAAAATGCTCAGAAGACAGACTAGAAGTTACCTTTTTTGGCTCAGTACACTCCCGAGCATAGTGGCCCTTTTTGCCACAATTAAAGCAAGACACCCTGCTTTTAGGTTTCTTTCCTGTCTTCTTCTTCTTGATTTGATCCTTCACAGTAGCAGTAGCAGCCTCCTTTTTCTTCCCCTTTCCCTTCTTGAACCATTTTCTTTTGTTGGATCCAGATGATCCAGCAGAACCGGCAGCCAAATAGGCTTGGCCAGAAATCCTCGCGGATTCTACTCTCTCCGCCTCCAGTTCAACATGGCGTGAGACATCAGTGAAAGTCTTAATACTCTCACTGTGAGTTAAGGTCTGCTTCATGGTCTCCCAAGAATCTGGAAGGGAACGAATAACTGCCTGAACCTGTTGTTCATCAGTCAACTCATGACCAGCAGTTTTAAGCTCCCGAATCATGTTTGACATCTCCCTGATATGTTGAACCATAGATACATTCGGGCGCTTCTTATAGCTGTCGAACTTGATCGTCAGCTGTCGAAGCTTGCTCAGACTGGTTCCACTATATTTCTCTCTAAGGGCGACCCAGACTGCATGAGCTGAAGGATATGGCTCATACTCAAATACTAAGTCATCCACCATTGAACTTATCAATATGCCCTTAGCAGTGGAATCTTTCTTTTTCCATGCCTTGTAGGCATCCAGATCACGTCTGTATTGTGCTGCAGTACTCTCAACAGGTTCTATCATAACCTGATTAATAGCCTCCAAAACTTCTTGTTCCTCAAGAACATATTGGATCTTGAGGTGCCATATTTTGTAGTTATCGCCATTCAGTTTTTCACCTTTATTTAATTCAGCTATGATGTTCTTTGTTGCCATAATCTATCACAAATAAACAGATTATTTAGATATTCAGTGTATGTATTCCATGCATGTAATCTTAAAATAAACTCAAAATAAATCTGATCTGGTTTACAAAATCAAGTGACAACTATGTTATCACTCATCATTTGTATGTGCCAATCTGACTTATATTGATCTATTTTATTACATATATCCCACTTAATGAAATTAATCATTATCATAGCATGATATATAACAATAAATGAACATATCATTTAATCATGCATCATGTAGAGTTAACAGCATAAAATGAACATTAACTAAGCATGTATACATTGTTAACAGATAACAAAGAACTCTACTAAGAATGTTACATATAACATTCTTCCTACTCATAAACTAGAAACAACTCCTAATAAACTAGATAAGCTATTACTGCTCCTACTAGGACAAACCCTAGCGCAGCAGCAATCCAAACACGCCCAGTCATCTTGGTCTGAACTGGAACATCCTCGACTAGGACACTATCAAAATGATGCCAGGACACAGAATCCTGCAAAGAGCCTACACGAAGAGAGCCCACAGATAAGCTCTTCTCTGAGTCTTCCTCTGGATATTCTTCTGGATCTTCTTCACACTCATTGTAGTGAAGTAGCTCAGTGCACAACTGGGTATATGAAATACGTCCTTCATATAAACCCCATATCTGTCGTGCTATATTCCCAAGATTTTCGGGCAATGAACGAATCAACGCCCCAATTCTATAGTTATCAAGAATTGGAAAATCTTGCATCTCGAGCTTCCAGAATAGCCTATCAAGTTTCCCTATGTGTCCTTGAATTCCATGGAAAGGGTCGTACTCAATATCTTCAATAGCCTTTCTATACCGATTGCGCATCACATCGCGCCGTGTCATCGTGGTATACATCCGTACCATCTGCAAAATTGAAATGAATCATGTCAGTACACAACCGACAAACTAGTACAAATACCAGTTTATTTCAATTTATCCAGGCACAGAACAAAATACACTAAAATCAAGAAGAACTAAAACTTCCTGATTTTCAGGGGCTACAATCGATTGACCCATTGATCAATCAATTGATATTTTGACCCATAGATAGACATTTAACTAATCCTATGAAGACTCATGTTGATAGTGTTTATGTGAGATCCAAAAAAAACCCTACATAAGTTGCTCCGAGCACCCCAGGTACCCAAGCACTTAGTGTGGTGTTCCTTATCTCTACATTCCTAGCCACTTAGCCTATCCATTAAGTTTATTATTAAGTTGTTTAAGTCAAGTCATAGATGTTCCAAACAACTACTCGACGAGTTATGAGTTAAGTTGACCATAGTCAACTATGTTAAGTCAGCCCATGTTGACTTATGTTCACTCAGTCAAATACCGAGTCTATCTCTACTCAATCAATAGTGTCAAATACTATTGCTGGAAGAGCACCCAGTGTTATTGGCCGGGTATCATATTAAATTGTCCAGGCTCCTGTCGTGCACTCCAAGTACTGGCTAGGCCCATTAGACCAATGTAATTGATCCGATTAAACCAATTAATTGTTTGGACCAAATCAAGTTAATTAGACCAAACATAGATTAATTAAAAATAAAACACAAAGTTTAATCTTTAATTAATAATAAAAAAATGGTTTCGGATTACTGTAACATGCAAAAAAAAATTTGTTTGCTTCGGGTTACTGTAGCATGCAGTCTTTGTTTTCCTTTTTTTTTTTAAAAAAAAACAAACAATGATAAAAAAAAATTTATCAAAACAAATGCACGAACTACAAGTTCGTTTCTGTTACCATTGTTTTTTTTTTAATTACTGTTTTCATGCAACAGTTGCCACATGCGCACACAGCGCATTGATTTTTTTTTTCTGCGCACATGCACATAGAAGGTTTGAGAAAAATGTTCTCTGCACACATTTCTCAAACGACGGCACAGTAAAATTCACTGTTCATCGTCTCTTCCGCAGCGACGAAAAACGCGAATTTTTTTTTTCTTTTTACTTATTAAACGATGCAAAACTTGGCTCTGATACCAATGTTGACAGATTTGCATCGTTTAGGCAATTTATATAAGGATTAAATGCAATTTAAACGGAAAAAACGAAAACCTTACAGTGGATGAATTTTTTTTTTTTTTATGTTTCGTCTCCGGCGAAGGAAGAAGCTTGCCGTCTGAGGAACGATCACACACCGGGAAGGTCCCTACCCGTCCACGAACCAAGTTTGCCGCGCCTCGGGTGTTCTCTGATGATCTCGCACTTCGGCAGCCTATCGGAACGCTTCCACTACGCTGCTCTCTCTCGCTCTCTGCTGTTCTCTCTCGCTCTCTGCCTTCGCACACAGATTTCGCGCACCTCGTTCGCTTGGACGAACTCACTTTTATAGGGGAAAAGCCAGATCGAAGCGCTGCACGACACTTCCTCACACACGTTGCCACATCTGGCAACGTGTGCAGTTGTAACTGCCTACACAAGGGAGTTGGCGTGAGCTTTCAAGGAGAAGGAGAACCCGAACACGAAGAAGAAGAAGCGGATAGCGACTCTTCTCTTCTCGGAATTCGATTCCGTTACTTCGTTGGTTAGTTTTCCTAATTTTTCTCTTGTCCTTCTAGTTGTGCCTTCCGAGAATCTAGTAGTTCTCATCGGCACAAAACTCGTGACTTTGCGAAGTCATCCCGAAGAGACCTCGGCGTGGACGCGAATAGAGGCGAAGCTTCCAAGGGACGCTACGGTTGGATCTCGTCCCTTTCTTCGAGTTACGCAAGGTACAAAAGTAAATTAGTTTACCTTTTCGCAAACTTTTATTTCATGATTATGTCGATACACTATAAGGTTGCATGCTAGATACGAAGTTAAAATAATTTAGGAAATTATTTTATGCAAACTCTTCCGCTACACGTAAAAATTTTGAATTTTACGAACTCGTATCCTTGTCGACATGCACCCGGTCCCAACACAGTCGACTGCTCTACAAGCAGTTGACTGGTAATGGCTGGCTGATTCGAACGTTGGTTGTAACGCTAGAATCTGAGTGGGACCAGTCGACTGGTAGCGGTCATTTACTACTCGAGCACTATTTAAAGTATCTCGTTTAAGGCTAGCTACTGTTCCTTGGCGAAATTTACTTGGTCAAAGCTTGTTAGTAGTCTATTGTACTCAGGTAGTGTCCAGAGCTTGTGGAGAGGTTTTTCCACCCATAAGGAGCTACGAGTTCTAGCCGGAGGTGCTCTGGGGAATCATCCACCGACGGATTAAGGATCGCCCACCTTACGGGCAGTCATAGAGTAGGAGTTCTATCTCTGAATCACGTAAATAGGTGTGTCTCAGTTGTTAGTTTTGTTTTTACTTAGTATTTTCTGCTTGCGCACTAACAATTGTAGGAAGAAAACGAAAAGTTGCTATTCACCCCCCCCTCTAGCAAGCGCCGCGGTCTAACATACTTGTGGGATCATCACCTATAATTTCTAACTTTTCTAATCTAGAGACTAGATTGTCTATATCTATTTGGATAGATATTAACTGTACTAGCTTGCTAGGGTTAGAAAATCAATTAGTATTTCTAATTAATTGAATAAATCCCAAAAGATCAAGGGATTCAAAATATTGTGTTCGTGTAGGGTTTGTATTGCATGTTATAAGAGATTTGCATCAGCAATGAGTTGGTCCAAGAATTTTGATCCTTACATTGACAGTCTGAGTCTTTGGCATTGCACTGATAGTCTTTGGCATTGCACTGACAATAGGAGGAGGTGAACAAGGAGAAAGAAGATTAATCAGAGGGGTGCCAAGCATATGCACAGTGTGTGGGATCATTGTGATCGATAGAGGGGGTGAATATCGATAACGTCTTTTTCAAAATTTAATTGAGAGTAAACACAGTGGAAATAAAGAACTTTGTAAGATAAAACACTGCTAACACAATTTGTTTTACTTGGTTCGAAGTCTGCGACGGCTTCTACTCCAAGACTCACAGTCCTTGACCGTTTTCGTTGGACAATACTATAAGTCAAAAAATGATGTACAAGTATAATGATTTAAGTATAGAATTGAATTGAAAACTTTATACCAATGACACTTAAGAAGAAGAGCAGAACTAGTTGGAGTGGCGTGTCGTCAATCTTGAACGTTGTTGGCGCAGAAAACTTGAGCACGAATGCTTGTCATAGTATTTTCGAGTGCTTGAGTTGATGTTGGAAGCAAAGAGGGTGAAACCCCTTTTATACTAGATCTCGGGTGCCTAATAGGCTATAGAGGTGCCCTACACGTCACCATATCAGTCGCGTCCTTATCCGCAGACTCAGCCAACTTTTATCCTATTCATGGGTACCTAGGATCCCTAGGTTGCCTGGGAGCTGATGTGGCGCAACTGCCAACACAGCTTTTCTACCTGCTGAGAAAACCCCTCTGGGACGACTGAGTCCTCTCAGGCGCCTGAGTTCTCGAGCGCCTGAGCCCTCTCAGGCGCCCCTGATCGTGGCAGTTGGTTCCTTTAGCCTGCAACCAAGGTTAGTCCAAGAACACTGTATAATAAGGTAAATGCATGCATGAATGACAACTAGAGATGTCTAGTTCCGACTTTGAATTTCAAATGAAATCCAAGGTCAAACCGACATCTACTGTTCCCTCTTCCGGGAAATGTGTCCTCACCTATTCCATTTTGGAGAAGTTACTTTTTGCCAACCGACTTCTCAGGTTGGACTTTTGCTCGGCCTCCGAGACTCCCGAATCTCAAGACGTCCGTACCTCGACTCGTCTCTACTTCTGCCCATAGTCCTCGCTTGGCTAAGTCTCTTGTCCGATCTTCTGAATCAGGTCTTCGGCGCCTAGTCCCCGACTAGGTCTTCATGCCCAATTCCTTGAACCAGGTCTTCGTGCCCAATTCCTCAAACCAGGTCTTCATGCCCAACCCTCGGTCATGTCTTCAGTGCCCAGTCCTCGACTAGGACTTCGTGCTCAACCCTACAGGTCAAGACTTCGTGCCTAGGTTAACTAGGATTTTCCTGCACACTTAGTAAATTCATTAGATCATCACATAAACCTAACTTTGAACCCTTTGTCATTATCAAAATCAGGTTCGATCTAGTGCTTCCGGCACCAACAATCTCCCCTTTTTAATTTATGGCAACTCAATTCAAAAGTTAAGTTAAAATATATAAACAAGATATAAACCATAGTTAAGTAACGGAATAAAGTAATTTTTCTTTAAGACATGACAAATTTTGAAATAACTTTTAACTCTCCTCCTTAATTAGTAATCTCCCCATTATTTTTAAAACATTTGTAATTTTTGAGAAAAAACCTAGCAAAATTGAAATATTGCATAAAAGCTACCCCTTGATTTGAAATCTCGGCCTAAAGCTTTTTGAAAAAACAATATGCAATTTCCACTTTGAAGAATTTTCTAATTTAAAAAAAATCTAAGTAAGAAGACGTTCATTTCTTTCATTTTGAAAAAGTGTTTTGAAAAACTTCTGTGTACTAAGAAAGAAACTCTAAGTTAAAGTGAAAATCTTTTTTTAAAAAATAGAGTTTTTCCTTAAAAAAATATTCTTTCGAAAGTAAAGTTTATTTGAAAAAGAAAAAAATTTAATTTTTAACTTTACTTTTTCTACTCTCCCCCTTTGTCATATATCAAAAAATTATAGTACATATGCTTTTTGAAAATATGTTTTGAAATAAAACTTTGATTAAGGAGAAAGAAAGAAAATATTGATTATCAGAGCCTATGAGGTTTAATAAAACCATAAGAAAATTTTGAAAAAGTTAAAAGATGTCATGTGTTAATTTTTAAGAAGGTAAATGATAGGGAACAATTAACAAATTATGAAATAATTAAGCAAGAATTAATGCTAAAGAATAATTTGTCAAGTCTAAAAAGTAATTTGAACCAAGTAACAATAGTTGAACCAAGTTAATATTCCTATTGAGTCTAAGCATGATTTAAGTCTGAAAAGTAAACCATGCAATAAAAAAGATAATTTGAGAAATAGACAAATCTTAATTCTTTGGGCCCCTGTCTAACCCAGTTTGTTACTTATTAACTGTTATAAAATAGAATCTTTCACTAGAGTTAGTCAAGTTAAGTAATCTTATCAAGTTAGAATTTCTAAGCTTGATTACTTAACCTGATTGTTGTTCAATTATATTTATTGCCCTAACTGCTTTTGATAGGGCTTTTGATATAGTGACTTAAAGTATCTTGAGTCAAAGCATAGACCTAAGTATCTCAGTTCAGTCTAAGTTATCAATCAAAGTATCCTAATGTACTTGTGAGATACTGGCTTCTAAATCTATAAGAGCATGCAAATTAGGGTTAAGTCCTAAGCTAAGTCAATAATGAAGAAATCTCTAGTTTTAAAGGGGGTAAATTTTTTGAAAACTCGATAGAGTCAGGGGAAGAGTGCAGCGAACTAAGACTCGATAGAATGTGTAGACTTGGATGCGCAGATCAAGTGATAAAAAATTTTGCACCGTTGGATCTCTGGCATCCCCGAAAAAATAGGAGTAAAGTGTGTCGAGGGTGATGTGAGAGTAAGGTGCAAAAAAGGGAAGGTCTATAGGAGGGTAGCAAACAAAAGTAGACTGAGAAGGTCGTAGTCCAAGAAATCTAGTAGATAAAGTAGGAGTGATGGTAAGTGGAAGGGTCTGAACCATGATAGAATAGCCAAAGTAATTAATTTTGACCAAGTTATTATAAAACTCAGCACATAAGATTGTATTTATTGAACTATTATAGTACACTAAGCGCTCAAGTTGGTAGTAGTTGATGGCATCTACAGCTAAGGTACGGAATTGGGTAAAGAAACTTCTACTGAGATAATTGGTTTTGAGTGGTTTATATGTAGTAGTTTCGAATTTATGAAAGAGAGCTAGCGAAGGGAACCTAGGATCAGGGCTAGACTCAGTACCAAGGTTAGTTTCGGTAACACGACATTTGCTAAATGGCATAATGATCAATAAATGGCATAATGATTAATAAATAGCAAAATGATTGATAATCTAAAATTTGAGAACAGGTTTAAGATCAAGAAATCTTACCAAGGTGGCATAGTTGGAGATTAGGAAAGGAGGAAGAATCTTGGTTGAATTCGGTCGCTTAGGGAGGGCTTAGAAGTGAAGAGGAAGAGAGTAGGGAGAGTTTTGGTGTGGGCTTGAATGTTGTTTGGCAAGGGCTTATATAGCCGTTTTCCAAGCGCCCAGGTGCCCTTGGTGGGTGCCCGGTTCAAAGAAAAGGATGAGGCACCTTTAAGTTGAATTTTGAAAAACATTTAAGTAAGGTTTAATTAGTTAAAGGCGAAGTTATTTCACAACTCGATCAGTTTATTCCATAACTCCTTTGCACTACTCGATCAGCTCCTTTGCAGCTCGATCAGTTATTTAAGTTTATCCATTCGTGATGCTCAATCGGTTTATTCCACAACTTCTTTGCACTGCTGAATGGGCCGACGCGATTGAGTTCTTCTTTCGTTATGCCATACTAGAGGGTCTGTGTAGCCTTGGCGTCTGCTTCAATTTTCTTCTTGAATGGGGCATCCCACTCTGAGTATCCCAGAATTTTACCTTGTGAATTCTTCGGAATTTCCAGTCCTGCCTGGATAATAATCCACATCTCCACCTGAGTTTTTAAGTGGACCTCCATTCTGCTCTTCCAGTAGAAGAAAACTTCTCCTGCAAAGAGAGGTGGTTATGCAGTGTGGTAACCTTCTTGTATGGCCATGAAAAATCCTGAAAAGGGACAGAAATAAAAAAAAAAACTGGTTTCAAGACTTGGTCTTGGATTAGTAGTGCGGTATAGAAGAAAAGAATATTAAATCTCGAGTGGTGTTGCACCAACTTCGAGAAACAATAAGAATTTACAAACGAAAAATAATTAAGAAAATATCATAAAAAAGCAATAATACCTTTTCTGATAGAAAATAACGATGAGATCCGAAAAACTTGCTCAATTGGTGGTTTCACCAAGATTGAGCCACTCGCTCTGATACCACTTGTGGGATTGTTGTGATCGATAGAGGAGGTGAATATCGATAACGTAATTTTTCGAAAAATCAGATTTAGACGCAGCGGAAAATACACAATTCAAACACGGCTAACGCAATTTGTTTTACTTGGTTTGGAGTAAGTAACGACTCCTACTCCAAGGCCCACAGTTCTTGACCGTTTTCATTGGGCAATTCTATAGTTCTTAAAATTATATACAAGTATAATAGTTTAAGTACATAACTGAATTAAAAACTTTATACCGACGACACTTAAGAAGAAGAGCGGAAGTTGTTGGAGTGGCGTGTCATTGATCTTGAATGTCATTGCCGCAGAAAACTCGAGCATGGAAGGCGTTGAAATCACGAGAGCTTGAATTGATTCTGGAAGCAAAGGGGTGAAGCATCTTTTATAGTTGTTTCTCAGGTGCCTGATAGGGTATGGAGTGGCCTCCACATCACTCATTTCAACCACATCCTTATCTGAAGACTTTGCCAAAATTTATCTTCCTTCTTGGGTGCCTGTGAGTGCTGAGGCGCCTCGGAGCAATCAGGTGGCTTGGATCTAACGTGGGCAACTACCAACTCATTTTCTCCATCCGCTAGAAAAAACCCCTTCTGGGGGACCTGATACCATTCAGGCGCCTGGGTTCTCAGGCACCTGATCCCTTTCAGGCGCCCGGGTTTGCAGCAGCTAACTCCTTTCAGCCTGCAACCATGGTTAGTCTAAGAATATAATAGAATATTATAAATGTATGCATTAATAACAGCCAATGCTGTCTTGGTTCTGACTTTGGATTTCAAATGAAATCCTAGGTCGAACCGACATCTACTGTTTCCTCTTCCAGGGAGCACTTCCTCACCTACTCCACTCTGGAGAAGTTACCTTTTTCCAACCGGCTCCTCCGGTTGAACTTTTGCTCGGCCTCCGAGACTCCTGGATCTCAAGACATCCGTATCTCGACCCGTCTCTATTTCTGTCCGCAGTTCTTGCTCGGCTAAGTCTCCTGCCCGATCTTCCGAATCAGGTCTTCTTGCCCAATTCCTCGAACCAAGTCTTCGTGCTCAACCCTCGGTCAGGTCTTTGGTGCCCAACTCTCGGCCAGGACTTCGTGCCCAGTCCTCAACCAGGACTTCGTGCTTAACCCTGCAGGTCAAGACTTCGTGCCTAGCTCAACTAGGACTTTCCTGCACACTTAGTCAAATCATCAGATCACCATACAAACTTAACTTTAAACCCTTTGTCATTATCAAAACCAGGTTCGATCTGATGCTTTCGGCACTAACAGAGTTCTTCCGAAGCCATCAGCGCAAGGAGGTTGGATTGCGGTGCTTCTTCTTCGTCTTTCGATGACGACTCATCCCACATGGCATGAAGCGCCTTCTTCCTCCGAGTCTTCTTGGCCTCCTTTAAGTTGGGACACTCCGATTTGAAGTGACCATTCTTGTTGCACCCATAACAGGTGACTTCGATCTTCCCTTTTTGACTAGTACTTGATTCAGTTGGATCATCCTTTGGCTGAGCCGCCTTGTTCTTCTTTCTTTGCCCTTTAATCATCTTGTAATAGTTTCGAGCCATGCTGACTAGCTCGGGATGATTGATTCCATCGTCGTTAGATTCTGAGTCGAAATCAGACTCGGGTATCGATTGCGCCTTTTTCTTCTTTAGTTTACTTAGCACTTTACTTGCAAAAAGAGCAACACCTTTCTTGACTTGTGCAGAGTTAGTCTGTTCATGCAATTCTATTTCTGAAAAAAAATTCATCTAATTTAATTTTTGATAAATTTTTCAAAACCTTGTACACATCTACCATAGATGCCCACAAAGAATTTCGAGGAAAAGAATTTAGAGTATACCTGATTAGGTCCTGATTCTCTACCTTGTGGCCGATGGTGTGAAGACCATTCATTAGTTCTTGAATACGTGCATGGAGCTGTGCAGTAGTTTCGCCATCCTGCATCTTCATATTGTAGAGTTTGTTCAGTAGAAGATCGCGCTTGTTGATTCTTATATCTAACGTTCCTTAGTGCAGCTCGATCAGCTTGTTCCAGAGCTCTTTTGCACTATTGAAGGGGTCGATGCAGTTGAGTTCTTCTTTGGTTATGCCACACTGGAGGGTTTGTGTTGCCTTGGGGTCTCCTTCATTCTTTTTCTTCATCGAAGCATCCCACTTCATGTATCCTTGAGGTTCGCCTTGTGCATTCTTTGGGATGTTCAGTCTAACTTGGATAATTATCCACATCTCCATCTGAGTTTTCAAGTGGACCTCCATTCTGCTTTTCCAGCATGAGAAGTCCTCTCCCAAGATGAGAGGTGGTCGGGCGGTGCTATAACCTTCTTGCTGGGCCATGAAAAATCATGCAAAGAATCAAAAACACAAAAACTGGTTCCAAGACTTGGTCATAGATTAGTAGTGCGGTATAGAAGTAAATAAACTGAAATTTTTTAGTGGTATTACACCAACTTCGAGAAAACAAGAAAAACCACGAACAAAAAAAATAAAAAGAAAATAACAGAAAAAGATAATAATACATTTTCTAATAGAAAATAACGAGAGAAAAATCTGAAAAACTTGCTCAATTGGTGGTTTCACCGAGATTGAGCCATGCGCTCTGATACCACTTGTAGGATCGTTGTGATCGATAGAGGGGGGTGAATATCGATAACATTTTTTCGAAAATTAATCAAGAGAAAGCACAACGAAAATAAAGAACTTCACAAGATAAAACACTACTAACACAGTTTGTTTTACTTGGATCGGAATATGTGGCAATACAATAAGTCAGAAAATGATGTACAAGTATAATGATTTAAGTACAGAACTGAATTGAAAACTTTATACCAACGACACTTAAGAAGAAGAGTAGAACTTGTAGGAGTGGTGTGTCGTCGATTTTGAATGTTGTTGGCGCAGAAAACTTGATCACGAAAGCTTGTCGTAGTATTTTCGAGTGCTTGAGTTGATGTTAGAAGCAAACGGGGTGAAACCCCTTTTATACTGGATCTCGGGCGCCTAATAGGCTATAGGGGTGCCCTACACATCACCGGATCAGCCGCATCCTTATCCACAGACTTAGCCAACTTTTATCCTGTTCTTGGGCGCCTGGGATCATTGGGGCACTTGGGAGCAACGAGGCACCTGGGAGTTGATGTGGCGCGACTGCCAACTCAACTTTGCCACCTGCTGAGAAAACCCCTCTGGGGCACCTGTGTCCTCTCAAGCGCCTAGGTTCTCAGGCGCCTGAGCCCTCTCAAGTGCCCTTGATCATAGCAGTTGGATCATTTAGCCTGCAACCAAGGTTAGTCCAAGAACACAATATAATAAGGTAAATGCATGCATGAATGATAGTTAGAGCTGTCTGGTTCTGACTTTGGATTTCAAATAAACTCCTAGGTCGAACCGACGCCTACTGTTCCCTCTTCTGGAGAACGCGTCCTCACCTACTCCACTCTAGAGAAGTTACCTTTTGCCAATCGGTTTCTCCGGTTGGACTTTTGCTCGGCCTCTAAGACTTCCAGATCTCGAGATGTCCATACCTCGATATGTTTCTAATTTTGCCTGTAGTCCTTGCTTGGCTAAGTCTCCTGCCTGATCTTCCGGATTAGGTCTTTGATGCCCAATCCCCGACCAGGTCTTCGTGCCCAGTTTCTCGAACCAAGTCTTCGTGCCCAGTTTCTCGAACCAAGTCTTCGTGTCCAATTTCTCGACTAGGTCTTCATGCCCAACCCTCGGTCAGATCTTCGGTGCCCAGTCCTCAACCAGAACTTCGTGCTCAACCCTGCAGGTCAAGTCTTCGTGCCTAGGTTAACTAGGACTTTCTTGCACACTCAGTAAATTTATTAGATCACCACATAAATTTAACTTTGAACCCTTTGTCATTATCAAAACCAGGTTCGATCTGGTGCTTCTAGCACCAACACAGTGGAAGGATAATTGAAGACAATAGGGGAGAGGATAGGAGTAGAAAGAAAAAGAGCATAATCTTTGGTATGGAGAAGGCCATGATCGGATTGAACTAGAAAATTGAGGCCAAGGATAAGATATATATTGAAGTGTAAAAGAGGTTTTATCAAAGTTTGGAGAAGGAAAGAAGAGGACTGAAAGTATCACAAGTTTTTTTAAAAGGAAGATAGACATTGGTAACAAACTTTGTACTGGTGAGTGTTTTGCCGCCAAATTACCTGCCAACCAAAGGATGAGTAGCAGTTTTGATAAATGTAGAAGACAATACTGATAAAAAGGTTATTTCATCAATAGTAGAGTTTGTAGCTCCACTATCAAGCAAGGCATGTAATGTAATTTCATGGTAGTGGATGTTAACAAGACAACAAACCCTAATGTCCATAGTACACTAGTGTTACAAATACTCGGGGTTTTTATAAAAACCATATCTAAATCTTGTGATGGATCTCGAAGAGTAATACTTTTGCCCTTATTGAGTTGCTTTAGTTCTGCTTCGATAAGATTGAGTCTTGTCTAAATAAAACATGAATAAGGCGTCTGGATTTAATTCAGGCGTCTCAATTTTTTTAAAAAAAATTAAAATTTTTTTAAATCTTAAACTCTAAATACATATACTATACCCTATGAGCACCTAAAATCTTTTAGTTTTAAATTTTTTTAGCTTGAACACTGTAACCCAACTCCTAAATTCTAAAAATAAAATATAATTTGCTTAAACCCAAAGCTAAAAAAATATTTAAAAAATTCTATTAAACACCCTAAATATATACCCATGAGCACTAAAAAATTTTTTATTTTAATTTTTTTTTAGTTTGAACAATATAACCAAATCTCTAAACCCTAAAGATAAAAATCATATTGGCTTAATCCCGAGCTAAAAAAATTTAAAAATGATGTTGACTCAATCTAGGAGTTTGGATTTAATCCAGGTGCTCAGTCACGCACAGGTACACAAGATATATATATATATATATATATATTATATTTTTTTTATATATAATATATATAATATATATATATATATATATATATACAAAATTGCTCTGCTGCGGACGTGATGTGCGGACTCCCCGTACGAACCACACTGCCAGACCGATCAGGCAAGGGCCTGATCGGTCTGGCCTCGTGGTCGCGCACGCGGTCCGCACGAGGCGTTCTACAGCAGAGAATTACTTTTTATATATATAATATATATATTATATATATATATATATATATATATATATATATATATATATATAAAGGTTTATATGGATAATAATTAAAAGGGATGTCACTTTTGGTTGAATTATTCCTATGTATTTTGTTTTATGAGTGGTTGAGCTAATGGTGAATCAGGTAATAGTTAAATTTTGAGTGATCGGCTTGATCTTACGAAAGCTTCCTACTGATCACTAAGATAAATCGGAAAATGCTCGCGATGGATGGTCTAGAAGTCCAACATCCAGTGGTTATGCGCCCCATTAATTTTTAAAAAAACTATAAAATTCGTCATAGTTGAGGATTGAATCGCAAATGCTTAAGTGACAAATGGATCTCTTTCTCTACACCTAGCCTCAGGGGCTACGAGCAGTTGATCTAAGAATATTGTGTTGATGGATCGTCCGCTGCGAGTATTATTCGATATATCCTAATAGTCGATGGAAAACTTTCGTAGGACCGGATCGGTCACTCTTAGGATTAGTCGATGTAAGCTAGATACTAGGTGTCAATTATAAATAAAAAATTAAAAAGCATGCTTTTTGATTTTTTTATCAAAAGAACGCACCACTCCATCAGCCTTGTAAAATTACACAATGGTCCTCAAGTATACTATTTGATATTATTATTTCTTACCACACACGTTAAATCTGGGTCAGCCTGTTGTATGAACAGAATAAATTCGTATTATAGCAACTATGAAACATTCATATTTTAGTAGTTATCATTTCATTGTTTTTACAATATGTATTTGACTTGTTCATCTAATTTTCACATTGTAATAATTACAAAACTGTAATTGTTACATCTCAAACATCTTTTGTTCAATAACATTTATTGTAGCAGCTACAAATCGTAGCTGCTATCACTCAAACTTGTCGTGTTTAATAATATATATGTTATAGTAGCTGCAAAATTATAACGGTTACAATATAGACTATGCAACTGCCCAATCAATTTTGAATTTAATATGTATGTCGGGAGTTAATAATAACAAATAATGTATTTGAGAGTAGTTGTGTATTTATAGATGGTGGTGGGTTGGATGCCTAAAATAAAATTAAAAAACAAGACTCTCATACGATGATTTCAAAAAATAAGGGTGCTCAAGGTGCTCTTTCAATTTTTTCCTAATCCTCTTCATTTTGAGAAGAAAATAATGGGGAATAATACGATGATTTCAAAAAAATAAAATAAAATAAGGTGCTCTTCAATTTTTGTCCAGAGTCTCTATTATTTTCTTCCCATTGCTACAACAATTGGAAGAAAATAATACTGAACAAATTTTGAAAATCAATGTAAATTTTGAGCGGTTGAAATGTAATTATATGAAATAAATTGGAGCAAAACAAGCAACACCACTCTCCACTCAATGTTTCTTTTCCGCCTTGTAAAACCTTCCCATCCCCTTCCTCCGCTCTCCCTTCTCCATTCCTCCACGCTTCTTCTTCCTCAAAAGGAGTATTTTGAGACCGAATTCGTCATTCCCATCCTCCTCCCACTCCATTCCCCCTCAAAAAAACATATCTTTAGCGAGAACGGAGATGGGAGGAGCGAATGGAGACGCGGCGGAAGCGGCGGCGGCGTTTAAGCAAGAGGAAGACGGGCGGAAAAAGTTTGCAGTGCTTCTGTGCGCCGAAGACTCGGAGTACGTGCAGAAAGCCTACGGGGGGTACTTCCAGGTCTTCGTCGGGCTGCTGGGGGAGGAGGGCGAGACGTGGCACGTCTACCGCGCCGCCCACGGCGAGCTACCGACGGGCGCCGAGGCGGACACCTACGACGGGTTCGTGATCACCGGGAGCTGCAATGACGCCCAAGGAGACGACCCGTGGATCCAGGGCCTCGTTGCCTTCCTCAAGGCGCTCGACGTCAAGAAGAAGAAGGTCCTCGGCGTCTGCTTTGGCCACCAGGTGGACACGCTCTGTTTCTTTATTTACTTTTATTCTCTTCTTTATATTTTCAAAACTAAAAATTGTTTTTTAATAAAATATATTTAAAAATTAGCATTTTTTATTCATACATATCATTCTGCTGCAATGTTTAGTGTGTACACTAAATCTATAAAGGTATAATTTATCCCTGAAATCATTTTGTATTGCCGGTTAATTTTCTTCTGTTCTAGTCACAATCTCTTGTGGGTAAATTTCAAGAAAATTTTTAAAGGGACGTTTGGTTTATATTTTTCAAGTTATTTTTTATTTTTATTTTAGGTAGAAAATATAATTTTCTAAAAAATATGTTTGATTTATATTTTTCAGTTTTATTTTTTAGAAAAAAAACATAACGTTTTTTGAAAAATTAGAGAATAAAATAAAATTATTTTTCAGAAAACGAGAAAATATAATTTTCTAAAAAATAAAAATAAAAAATGGAATAAACCAAACATATCTTTTTTGGGTTTTTTTTCCATGTGATGCAATGGTGAAATTGTTGTCACGTGGTCATGAGTCACAGAAATAATTTTTTATAAAATGTAAGATAAAATTATATACAATAGATCTAATATTTGTACAATAAATTATTTTTTTTCCCAGTGGTCCTTAAAGATTAGGTACCTAATGGTTTTTGTGGACTCATGTGCTTAGGGTTGAAAGACTTTGCTATCATACTAGATATCTTGTAGTTGAGGGACCATGAAGGGATATATTAATAAATGAAGACAACACTGTTTTGGACAGGAGCGTGAGGACAATCTGTTCCTTAATCTCCCCCTCATGACCAATCTTTTCGAAAATTGATTGGACCGCACTTTCGTCGACCAAGTCGTGTTTTGTAGTAGTCTAGTTCGACCTATCGATTTGGTTTTTTCAAAATCCTTTATCGCCTTCGTAGCCTATTGTTTGTAGACACGTATGCTTGGGATTTAGGAACGTATCCAATAACCGATAAGAGTGAGTGTATCTAGGATCCACACCGATAGGCTTAACTGCTTTTGATACCAACCAAGGGAATCTGCTCTCCTTTTAGTCTAGTATAATGTTTATAAAATTGTGATCCTGGATCGTAGAATCGTACGATCCTATGATTCTGAAGCACAAATTGATTTTGGATCGCGCAGAATCGATTTTCGTAACAAGATCGGAATAGAATCGGTAGGATCGTACAGGATTATATAGGATCAGGCAAGATCGTAACAAAATCAGAACATGATCGGTATTTTAATTTGGATTGGACAATAAGACCTATAATATATCAAATCGAAACTTGTTCAAAAATCTATAATTAGGTTCAAGGTTGAAACCTAAAAAATACCGTTTAAAGTCTTTTCATAGGCTTGGAAGATTTTATCTTTTTTATTATCTTTTTCCGCATTTTACATAATTAGGGTTAGGGATTTAAGATTATTTAAACACCTGTTTAATTATTTTTGAGTTAGTTTTTATGAATAATATTTTATCGTATCTTTTTCTTAAAATGATAAGTTTTTATATGTCTATTATTTAATGGGTTGGCCTTTAAATTAGATTATCTTGTAACCAATGAAATATTCTTGAGGTTGATTATTATTATTATTATTATTATTATTATGCTAATAAAAATTTTATATTCTTTCATTTTAAGGGTTTTTGTTACGATCATACGATTTTACGATCCGATATTGACTGATCCGATTCTGATCCCAAATCGATTTTGCGTAGGATCACGATTCTAATAGATTATGTAGACCCGTAGTCTAGTTCAATCTATTGTTTGTAGACCCGTATGCTTGGGTTTAGAAAGACTTGTAGCCATCCTCTTGCTGCTGAAAATTGTGTTGTTCTTGTTAGTGAGAAACTTTTGTTGAAATTTGAGTTCTCAGGATTTGAAATTCGATATCTTTGATCTCCAAAAAAACTTCAATCTTGCCACAAATGTTTCATCAGTTCAGTTTGCGAGATTTGCAACAGTGCAATAGCTGATTTCATATCTTGTTTGGGCAGATTTTAAGCAGGGCTTTAGGCGGGAAGACCGGCAGAGCCAAGAAAGGCTGGGACATAGGAGTCACTTGCATCCACCCCTCTCACACCATCATCGATATGCAGTCTTCTCTCAACATCCCCTCTCATCTTCCGGTGATCGAATTCCACCGCGACGAAGTAACAATCGTTAGCATGGCTTCTTCTTTACGATTTCGGCATTCCCTAAATTGGTGCATTGGTTGATTTGCATATGTTCAGGTATGGCAACTGCCTCCCCAAGCAGAGGTCCTGGCTTGGTCCGATAAGACCGGTATCGAGATGTTTAGGTACGAAGATCACATATTGGGCATTCAAGGCCACCCTGAGTACAACAAAGGCATCTTCTTGCACCTCGTCGATCGCCTCCTCCAACGCAACCTCATTCAGGTTACTAGAAAGAAAATTGAGCAACAAGAAAATGTATTTTGCACTTGCTCAAGGACCACTTGTTTTGCAGAATTGCCATGCTGAAAAAGCGAAGAGGAGCATCGATACGCATGAACTAGATCGCGAAACTTGGAAGAGGCTCTGCAAGGGCTTCTTGAAGGGGAATCTTTCATGGTAGCAAGCAAATTTCTCGTCCGGTTGGAAATCGAGGAAGAAGAAGATATATATTGATCTCAACTAAAGCTCTATGATTTGTACAAAAGGACTGGCTAAGACTCTTGTTCATGGTGAAATGGGAACAATTTATATAATGCAAATATTAATACTTATTAGCTTGCTCTAGAGATTGATATTGGAACGATCAAAAATAAAAATCTTGAATAGAACAAGAAACAATATAAATTGGATAAAATCAAGTTATCATAAAATGATATTATTCATGGCAGTTTGAGTTAGAATTAGCATTTTCAATGATGGTAGTGAAAAGTAATCGAATTTGCCAAATACATCAAACACTTTCAAACTCAAGCACGAATGATATGATTGCACTAACATATAGATAATAAGATAATCTACGATGCCCCATTCGTTGACCCAGTTGGTACATATATGATTGATTCCTTCAATAAATTTTGAGATCAATTTTCAAGGGGTTCAAAATACCTCATTGGGTGATTACCTCTTACATAGAAAGGGTCGTTGAGCTATGACAAAATGCCCCTTATAATTTCCTAATTGATCATTTGCTAAGCGTGATTAATTCTAAAAAGTCATACTACGATTGTCGGGCCACTTGGCATCTCCTAGATTTACCCTAATAATAGAGGGAAACTTCCATAAGTCGGACCAATCACCTTTAGAATTAATTAGTTCAAAAGAATTGGATACCTTAATTAAAAAAAAAGATAATTATCAAATAAAATTATTTAGTAAATCTATGATAATCAAATTGGTAATGTTGCATAGCGAATGTCTGTATGTTCTAGGGGTCGGAGTCTGCATATGCTTTGAATTCTCCAAAATTATAAGAATCTTATAACGAGATTCCAATTTATATTGCATATAAATTATGTATATTGTAAGATCGATACACATGAGGAGGGAGGGTGGGGTGAATCACATGTGTTTTAAAAATTTGCGCCTTTTTGAAATCAGGTGTGCAGTGGAAAATAACTTAAGTATGAAAAATATGATAAAAATGGAACACCAAGAATTTTATTTAGTTCGGAGCCTTCATCGACTCCTACTCCAAGACCAAGGTCTCTTGGACCTTTTCGATGGGTAATCTACTAAATCTTTATTCCAATAAACTCCCTGTAGAGTAGTTGAATACAAAAATAACGAGGAAAGTGTAACACCCTACATTTTCCTTTTGTACTTATAAAAAGATGTACAATTAATAAATTCGGTACCAACAGAAGTGTAGAAGCTCGTGTGTTGGTGTTGGTCTTCTAGCAGCGGTCGGGCATAGTAGAGTAGTAGTTGTTGGGATCGATGGCATGGCTAGAGGGGGGTGAATAGCTCGGTCACCCGAATTCAACTTCTTCCTACAATTGTTAGCACAAGCGAAAACTTAATCTATCAATTAAAACAATACTAATACGTTACCGGTTACATGGTTCGGAGATTGCTTGCTCCTACTCCACGGTGTATCCTTGAGGTGGGCGAACCTTTGATCCTTCGGTGGATCACGCCCCAGCAATCTTTGGCTAAAGGTTTCTCCTTCTCGGTGGAGAACAACCTCTCACAAAAGCTTCTTCCTCCTTACAAGATTGAGCTAGGGTTTTAGGAGGAAGATAAACACTTAAAGCTTGAGCACTTGAGCACTTGAGTAAGAATATCATAGTGAATTGCTAACATATCTCAAGTATCAAACACCTCTTTAAATAGAGAAGAGGATTGTTAACAAACAGCTCAACCCCGACACCAGTCGACTGCCCCCAGGGCTAGTCGACTGGTGTCCCGCCAACCGATAGCCAACGGCTAGATTTCAAACAGACTAGTCGACTGCCCCCAGGGCCAGTCGACTGCTTCCGACTGTTCGATCTTACAGAAAGATTAGTCGACTGGTGTCCATACCAGTCGACTGCTACAGTGCGCTCTCAGTAGTGTCAGTCAACTGGTTCCCTTGCCAGTCGACTTCCCTACTTACAATTACACTCTCAACCTCTCCGGAGTTCACCCTTCGCGTATGCCTTGAAGTCCACTTCCTTGGCTTGCCCCTTGAAGTTCTCTTCCTTCGACTCTCATCCCACGGATGCGCACACAAACCCGCGACTTGTCTCCATGTCATCCTTCGTGTATGCCTTTGAAGTCTACTTCCTCGGCTTACCCATTGAAGTCCTCTCCTCGGCTCTCGTCCCTCGGATGTTTTACTCCGTTAATCCTCATGTGTGATTCACCAAGTCCTACAAGACTCAAGCGCACACATCAAATCAACATAAAAATCTAACTTAATCATATTGACACGCACATCAAAACCAATGATCTACCCGATCAAATTTAGGTTGATTTCACCTACAATCTCCCCTTTTTTATGTGTGGCAATATGTTTAAGTTAGGTATAAAGATAACAATTGAAAATTAAAAGCATAGTATATTTAGACACACAAGCATGCATCCTCCTCCTTAACCTATGCCTTAACACATGATTTTTAATTTTTGTAAAAACATAATGAATTAAGTTAAATTCTAACTTAAACCTTTCAATTCTCCCCTTTTGACACCATCAAAAAGATTGCACCAAGCAATATTAACCTATGATATCAAATAGTGACTAAGTTTTAATTTTTGAAAAATACCCAGAAATCAGAAACACAGGTACCAGTCGACTGAGTCAGTTACCAGTCGACTGGTTTCACCGAATTACCCATTCACAGAATGTTCAGTCGACTAGTCCTCTGCACCAGTCGACTGGTCCTCTGCACCAGTCGACTGATACTTATTAGACTGAAATTTTAGCCTTTTGAGCTGAAATTCAAAACTGCATAAAAAATTCCAGAAAATTTGAAAAATTATGAAATCGTGCAAACATATTTCTTGTGATGTTTTCAAATAGAAAAAAATATATTTTCATGAAAAATCTAAAATATATTTGACTTTTTGACCAAAACTCAAATACTTTGAAAATAATCAATTTTGTATCAAAATCATATCCTAGTTTTGAACATATATGTTTGTTGATACAGTCTGGCCCGATTGTTGTTTTGGTGTTGAATCCGATTTAAGTTTGGTTGAGTGAATTCGGATTGAGTCCTGGTCGGGGACAGGGCAGGAAATCCCGGTGAGTGAAGCCGGGTCCTAGTGAGTGAAGTCAGGTGACTGAAATCCTGGTGAGTGAAGTCGGATCCTGGTGAGTGAAACCAGGTGACGAAAATCTCGGTGAGTGAAGTCGGGTCCTGGTGAGTGAAGTCAGGTGACGGAAATTTCGGTGAGTGAAGCCGGGTCCTGGTGACTGAAATCCCGGTGAGTGAAGCCTGGTCCTGGTGAGTGAATCCAAGTGATTGAAATACCGGTGAGTGAAGTTGGGTCCTAGCGAGTGAACCTAGGTGACCGAAACCCTGGTGAGTGAAGTCGGGCCCTGGTGAGTGAAGACAGGTGATTGGAAACCTCGGTGAGTGAAGTCGGGTCCCGGTGAGTGAAACCCCGACGAGTGAAGTCGGGTCCTGGTGAGTGAAGCCAGGTGACTGAAATCCCGGTGAGTGAAGTCGGGTGACTGGAAACCCCGGTGAGTGAAGTCGGGTCCCTGTGAGTGAAGCCGGGTTATGGAAATCCCGGTAAGTGAAGTCGGGTCCTAGCGAGTGAAGCTAGGTGACTGAAACCCTGGTGAGTGAAGCCAGGTCCTAGTAAGTGAAGCTAGGTTGAATAAAGTCCCGGTGAGTGAAGCTGGGCACGGAGTCTTGGTCCGAGTGACTGAGCACGAGTCAGAGAAGGCTAGGGAGCTTGTTCTCTGGACTTAGGGTTGGATTGGGAGTCGCTGGATCGGTCTGGTGACTGATCAGGGAGTTGGCACGAACTCTCTGTTGTGGATCGGTCTGGTGACCGATCCAGTAAAGTTTGATCATTCTGGTGAACGATCAGGGAGAGAACAGAAAGATTTCTCTTTGGCTTCTAATCATTATGGTGAACGATTAGAGAAGAGGTCAGTAGTTTTGGTAGGAGAACTTGATCGAAAAGTGTGACCGATCAAAATGTCGGAGTTTCCTCGCCCTGACCGATCAGGATGGCTCCTGATCGGTCAGGGAGTGACCTGATTGGTCACCAGTTGATCAGGACACAGCCTGATCAGTCTGGTGATCGATCATGCGTGTATTTCCTGCGGGTTGTGGCAAGCAAGCTACTGGATCGGTCTGGTGACCGATGCCTGATCTGTGATCGGTCAGTGTGACCGATCAGGGTCAGTCCGCGATTCCTCTATTCCCAACTAGGACCGATCAGGCAGGAGCCTAATCGTTCATGGGTTTCCATAATCGGTTTGGTGACCGATCAGGGCCCTCTCTGATCGGTCTGTGGACCGAATAGTAGCTTTAACTTTATTTCAAATCCGCTGTCAGACTTCTGATCGCTTCTGTTTTCACTTCTGTTTTCTTTGCTACTTACTTATTCCCGTTTGATTTCATTTGCTAAGTGTCTGCTAAGTGTGCAGGTGATACAGGGAGGATTCAAACAATTGAGGAGAGTCAACTAGAGACTTTCTCCTCGTCAGGTTTGGCTGTTTTCCTTTCGCAGGTCACAACGGTTTCTGGCACGGGCTGGCAATGGCTGGGAAAGCTGATGAACTGACCTAGAGCTCGGCTGAAGAGGATTCAGGGAGTTCAGAGGAGGTCAGTAGTAGCTGAGGTTGTTGCAGATGAGCTGGTGAGCTGCAGAGACGCGCCTGTGACCATGCGATGGGTGGTGATGGGCAGAAGCTTAAGTGTTGGCTAGCAAAGAAGCATTAGGGGGATTTGAGCGATTATCGGATCACTTGTGCATCACTTGAGAAACACTCTGATACTTGGTATCTGGAGAGCCTTGAGCCAGTGGAGACGTTTGCGAGGCGATCAGAAAGCAGACAAGGAAGAGCTGAGTGAAGGCTCTTGCCGAGGTTGTGCTGGGTTGTGGATTGTGCTTGTAAACGTTTCTCCTTCGCTTGCCTGTGCTCTGTAAGCTTTCCTTGTCTCTGTGCTTAATTTTTGATACTCTTGAGATTATTTGTGTGGAAAGGTTTCTCCACCGAGAAGGAGGCAATTGATATCCGGATTTCCCGGGGCTTGATCTGTCGACGATCAAGGGATCGCTCACCTTACGGGCATGCCAAGGAGTAGGGGCAAGTTATCCCCGAACCTTGTATATCTTTGTGTTAGAGTTTTTGGTTTGTTCTTTGATTTCTGCATTTTTGTTTCCTACTTGTTTGCTTCCGCTGTTGCTATCCTTCAAGTACAGAAAACCTAAAAGAGCAAAAGATTTGGTGTCTGGCTACATTCACCCCCCCCCCTCTATAGCCATCCAAGTTCCAACAAGTGGTATCAGAGCTTAGGGATCTGTTCAAACGGACTAACACCCGAGAGTCAACAAGATGGCAATGGGAGGAGAAGGATTCAGCACAAGCAGACCTCCCTTCTTCGACGGATCAGATTTCCAATATTGGAGGTCGAGGATGGAGTATTATTTGAAGACCAACATCAACATGTGGTTCTCGGTCAAGGAGGGGTTCTCCCCTCCAAAAGATGCTGAGGGAAAAGAGTTGGACTTTTCAAGGTGGTCGGCAGAACAAATCCGGAAGGGAGAAGCCGATGCGAAAGCTGTGGTCACCTTGCAGTGCGGGATGACCAAGGACCAATTGATAAAAGTTGGTCCCTTCACAAGCGCCAAGGACCTTTGGAATAAGCTTATCGAGCTTCACGAAAGCACTCAAGATACCCGGAGAGCCAAAAGAGACCTTCTTATCAGCCAACTCCAAAACCTTTCCATGGAAGAAAATGAAAAGGTAAGTGAACTCCATGGACTATTCAAGGAGATCTACAATGATCTTCATTCCATCAGTAAGAAGGTAGAAATTCGAGACCTCGTAAGGTATGTTCTCAAAGCCTTTCCGAGGAATACTTTGTGGTCATCCATGGTGGATGCCTACAAGGTTTTCAAAGATCTTTCCTTTGTAAAAATAGAAGATTTATTTTGCGAGATGGAACTACATGAGATTGCTAACAAAAACTCAAAGGAGAAGGGTGTTGTTTTGGTGGCAGGTGACAGAAAGAAGAAGGAAAAGAAGGAGGAGACCTTCTGTCACATGGCTTTCATGGCAATAGAGGACTCTAATGAAGAAAGTAGTGACGAATCAAGGAGCTCCTCAACCGCGTCTTCATCATCTTCGGATGATGAAGAGGTAATCTCTCCCGAGTTAGATAAATATTATAGGACCATTGCATGTCTAACTAAGTTGCTCAAAAAATCTAAAAATAAGATTAAGTCATTGAAATTAGAAGTAGAAGAATTAAAATCCTCTAGGGTTGAGCATATTAATGATTTTCATAATGAGACTCTTGAGAATGAAAATAAGGACTTGAAGAGCGAAGTTGAAAACCTCAAGAATATTCTTGAGAAATTTACAATTAGCTCCAAACCCCTAGATATGTTCCTTAACTCCCAAATGGCAGTTTACAACAAGGCTGGTATAGGTTACCGACCTAAAGAACCAACCTTTATATCATTAATGTCAAGAACCCAATTTAGATCATAAAATGATTCTAGGGTTCAAAAAGTTAGAAAGAAAATGACTAAGGCATGGGTGTCAACGTCTTTCATTGTAGATGCTTTAGGTCCCAAAATTTGGGTACCCAAAACATCTATATTTAGAATTGTATAGGCATTGGTTGAGGGGGAGCATCTATCAACATGGGTGGTTGATATTTGGTGCTCCAAACATATAGTCATTCCTAGTTAGGGATGTGCCTATTATTTCCTTGGTTTAACGGATGACCATTTACTACCCATGAGAAATGGTTTTTCATCTTGAATTTAGTTGATTGGAGTTAAGTAAATGGGAATCATAAACAATATAGATACATTGAAATTTCTCCATCTATACCGGAAAATTTTCCTATTCACTTTTATGGGCAATTTGGGAAATAAATTTTTGATACAAACTTGATTTCAAATTGGTTAGAACCATGAACTTGATAAACACCAGGATCTATGAATTTTCTAATCCAATCCATGAATTATCAATAGATTGAGGATTAGGATGATGGAGTTAATACAAACTTGATTTCAATTAGTTGGAGCAAACATGTTATGAACATACATCAAACATACAAACTTGTCAAAATTTGAAAATCTGATCATATTTTAATACTAGTTTGATACAAGCATGTTTTGGAAATCTGATCATATTTTGATACTAATACTAATTTGAGGGATAGCTTTTAGTTAAGGGAACCCCTTTAGGATCAAAGGGATTAAATCTAATTGGATTAGGATTTAAGAGTGGTTAAAAGGTGAAAAAAACAAGTTTCTGTAACATATCAGATTTCTGAAATTTCGTTTCTGAAATTTGATCGGAACAAACAAGTTTCTGAAACAAACAACTCCCTGTATCAAACCTGATCGGTCCACCGACCGATCAGGACTTACCCTGATCGGTCACCGTGACCGATCAAGGGTTCTTCTAATCGATCAAGTGATCGATCAGTTTTGA
Source organism: Boesenbergia rotunda (assembly GCA_024364735.1). Classification (NCBI taxonomy): domain Eukaryota; kingdom Viridiplantae; phylum Streptophyta; class Magnoliopsida; order Zingiberales; family Zingiberaceae; genus Boesenbergia; species Boesenbergia rotunda. The sequence goes on from JAGFNQ010003124.1 coordinate 349,463, forward strand.
TCAGGAGATTAGTATTCAATCTTAGGAGTCCACTGATCACCCACCTCTTCGGTTCATGGATCGATCAGGATCCTCCTGACCGGTCAGGCCGACCGATCAGACCTATCAGGGTACTATCAAAGAACATGGAACATACATATCACACTTGGAACAAAACTTAATACTGATTTGATACAAACCTGTGTTGGAATGTTCAAATCCATAAGAAAGGGTTGTTTGAATCATGACTCTTGTTCCTTGATGAAGAATATTTTTTTGTCAAGAAACTCAAATCATGTTTCAGAAATTTTTTCTGAAATATCGAATGTTAAAGGAGTCTACACCCCAGTTGTGGAATGTCAATTGTTAATGCAGTATGATCAAGAACGTATCAGAGTTTCAGAAATTTTTTTCTGAAATCTGATCGCTCCCCAGACTAATCAGAAACATTTCTGTATCAAATAATCTACGAACCTGATCGGTCACGGAGACCAATCAGGATTATATGTCGGATACAGCTGCGTTCCTTACTTGTCATATGAAGCATATACATGTTTGACCATGATAAAATTCTGCATATGTTTTCATGTGCAATTCACACTTACCTTTGATTATTTTGGATTTGGGGAGACACCCTTGTTTAAGGGGGAGGTATGTTTAAACTTAATAACTATACTCTTTTCGATGTTTGACAAAGGGGGAGAGAATGGTTAATTAAGTTTAGGGTTTGTTATTGTAAGGGGAGGACTTTGATTACCTTACGATAATTAACTTTGATTGATCATTAATACCTAAACTTAAATCGGGTTGTCAAAAAACAAAAAGGGGGAGATTGTTGATGCAGTCTGGCGTGATTGTTGTTTTGGTGTTGACACCGATTTAAGTTTGGGTGAGTGAATTTGGATTGAGTCCTGGTCGGGATCTGGGCAGAAAATCCCGGTGAGTGAAGCCGGGTCTTGGTGAGTGAAGCCAGGTGACTGAAATCCCGGTGAGTGAAGCCGAGTCCTGGTGAGTGAAGCCAGGTGACGAAAATCCCGGTGAGTGAAGTCAGGTCCTGGTGAGTGAAGCTAGGTGACGGAAATCCCGGTGAGTAAAGTCGGGTCCTGGTGAGTGAAGTCAGGTGATTGAAATCCCGGTGAGTGAAGTCGGGTCCTAGAGAGTGAAGCTAGGTGACCGAAACCCTGGTGAGTGAAGTCGGACCCTGGTGAGTGAAGTCAGGTGATTGGAACCCCCGGTGAGTGAAGCCGGGTCCCAGTGAGTGAAGTCGGGTGAATGAAACCCCGGCAAGTGAAGACGGGTCCTGGTGAGTGAAGCCAGGTGACTGAAACCCCGGTGAGTGAAGTCGGGTGACTGGAAACCCCGGTTAGTGAAGTCGGGTCCCGGTGAGTGAAGCCGGGTGATGGAAATCCCGGTAAGTGAAGCCGGGTCCTAGCGAGTGAAGCTAGGTGCCCGAAACCCTGGTGAGTGAAGCCAGGTCCTAGTAAGTGATGCTATGTTGAATGAAGTCCCGGTGAGTGAAGCTGGACATGGAGTCTTGGTCCGAGGGACTGAGCATGAGTCAGAGAATGCTAGGGAGCCTGTTCTCTGGACTTAGGGTTGGATTGGGAGTCGCTGGATCGGTCTGGTGACCGATCAGGGAGTTGGCACGAACTCTCTGTTGTAGATCTGTCTGGTGACCGATCCAGTGAAGTCTGATCGTTCTGGTGAACGATCAGGGAGAGAACAGAAATGTTTCTGTTTGGCTTCTGATCGTTCTGGTGAACGATCAGAGAAGAGGTCAGTAGATTTAGGAGGAGAACTTGATCGATCAGTGTGACCGATCAAAATGTCAGAGTTTTCTCACCCTGACCGATCAGGATGGCTCCTGATCGGTCAGGGAGTGACCTAATCGGTCACCAGACTGATCAGGACACAGCCTGATCGGTCTAGTGACTGATCATGCGTGTATTTCCTACGGGTTGTGGTAAGCAAGCTGCTGGATCGGTCTGGTGACCGATCCCTAATCTGTGATCGGTCAGTGTGACCGATCAGGGTCAATCCACGATTCCTCTATTCGTAACTTGGACCGATCAGGCAGGAGCCTGATCGTTCAGGGGTTTCCCTGATTGGTCTGGTGACCGATCAGGGCCCTCTCTGATCGGTCTGTGGACCGATCAGTAGCTGTAACTTTATTTCAAATCCGCTGTCAGACTTTTGATCGCTTCTGTTTTCTCTGCTACTTACTGATTCCCGTTTGATTTCATTTGCTAAGTGTCTGCTAAGTGTGCAGGTGATACAGGGAGGATTCAAACAATGGAGGAGAGTTAACTGGAGACTTTCTCCTCGTCAGGTTTGACTGTTTTCCTTTCGCAGGTCACAACGATTTCTGGCGCGGGCTGGCAACGACTGGGAAAGCTGATGAACTGACTTGGAGCTCGGCTGAAGAGGATTCAGGGAGTCCAGAGGAGGTCAGTAGTAGCTGAGGTTGTTGCAGACGAGCCGGTGAGCTGCAGAGACGCGCCTGTGACCATAGTTTGCAAAATCGCGATCCTGGATCGTAGGATCGTACGATCCTACGCCACAAATCGATCCAGAATCGCACAGAATCATTTTTCGTAGCAGGATCGCAACAGGATCGGTAGGATCGGACAGAATCGGACAGAATCGTATAGGATCGGACAGAATCGGAGCAGAATCGGAGCAGGATCGGTGAAAGCTTCAAGAGGTCATAATTTTTGACTCAGATTGAACCACGTGACCTATAATATATCAAATTGAAACTCGTTCAAAGATCTACAGGTTAGTTTTAAGATTGAATCCCAAAAAATATTATTTAAAGTCTTTTCAGAAGCTCAGAAGATTATTAGTCTTTTTTATTATTATTTTTTTAACTTTTACAGAGTTAGTGTTAGGGTTTTAAGATTATTTAAATATCTATTTAATTATTTTTAGTTAGTTTTTGATTAATAATATTATGTTATATCTTTTTCCTAAGGGTTTTAAGATTATTTAAACATCTATTTAATTATTTTTAGTTAGTTTTTGATTAATAATATTATGTTATATCTTTTTCCTAAAATGATACGTTTTTAGATATTTATTATCTAATAGGTTGACAATTAAATTGGATCATCTTATAATCAATAGAATATTCTTGAAGTTGAACGTGATTATTATCATTATAGTGTTAATAAAAATTGTATATTATCATTATAGTGTTAATAAAAATTGTATATTCTTTCATTTTAAGGGTTTTTGTTAGGATCGTACGATTTTACGATCCGATCCTGACCCCAAATCGATCCTGTGTAGGATCGTGATTCTACGAACATTGCCTGTGACCAGGCGATGGGTGGCGATGGGCAGAAGCTTAAGTGTTGGCTAGCAAAGAAGCATCAGGGGGATTTGAGTGATTATCGAATCACTTGTGCATCACTTGAGAAACACTCTGATACTTGGTATCTAGAGAGCCTTGAGCCAGTGGAGACGTTTGCGAGGCCATCAGCAAGCAGACAAGGAAGAGCTGAGTGAAGGCTCTTGCCGAGGTTGTGCTAGGTTGTGGGTTGTGCTTGTAAACGTTTCTCCTTCGCTTGCCTGTGCTCTGTAAGCTTTCCTTGTCTCTGTGCTTAATTTCTGATACTCTTGAGACTATTTGTGTGGAGAGGTTTCTCCACCGAGAATGAGGCATTTGATATTCGGATTTCCCGGGGCTTGATCTGCCGATGATCAAGGGATCGCCCACCTTACGGCCACGCCAAGGAGTAGGGGCAAGTTATCCCCGAACCTTGTATATCCTCGTGTTAGAGTTTTTGGTTTGTTCTTTGATTTCTGCATTTCTATTTCCTACTTGTTTGCTTCCGCTGTTACTAACCTTCAAGTGCAGAAAACCTAAAAGAGCAAAAGAGTTTATGTCTGGCTACATTCACCCCCCCCCCTATAGTCATCCAAGTTCTAACAATGTTTTGCAAATCTATGTCATAGCAAATAAAACACAGAATTATTTTCAAATCATTTGAAATATTCAACTATGATGTATGGGCACGATGTCCATTAATTAAATATTTATTTTCTCAATAGTTTGTCTATTATTGCTAAAGTGATACATCTAAAAACTTATCAAAATATAAAAAGCATAAGTGAATTATTTGTACATCCTAACATCTCATATGCATAAATACAATCATAAATCAAAGCAATATGAGATGTTCTAATAGTAAACCCTATTTAGCCCATTTTATCAAGAATTTCTATTTGGGCTAAATACTCCACCTTAAAGTCTCAAGTCAACCAAATTTTAAAATTTTGAAATTTTAACAACATGGTTGACTCAACCTAAATCCTCTAACCCTTGAGAATTGACTTTGGTACCCAATAGAAATATTTTCTAATTGGGTTGACCAAGTACTCCTTATGAATCCATTTTCTACCTAGCGTTTTGGTTTTTGCTTGTCCTCTAGTAAGTAGGCAATGATAAATTTTTCCATTGCTAGATTTTCCAAAACCTAGTCCTTCTTTCTTAAAACTTGCTCTTTGGCTCTCAATGATCATATTTAGGGGTTTTGAGCCAATTTTAAATTTTCTAAGGGCTTTGGTAAGACTATCTATCTTTTCTCTTAATTCCTTATTTTCTTCTTCTAAGCATGAATCATTTGAAATAGAAAAAGAAGCATGCATATTGTTCTTAATTGTCATGGATTCTAATTTTTTCCTTTAGCATGCAAACTTCATTTTTCAAACACTTAATTTTCTTTCTAGCCTTAAACAAATCATCATTAGTGCTAGAAATAATTTTTACAACAGTAATAGTGGGTAGATTGTATACCTCACTTACCGAGACGCCCAATTCCGAAGTTGAGCCTCCCCCTTCACTTGAGCTCCCTCATCTTCACTCGAGCTCTTCTCTTCTTCAAATTCGGATGACATGGAGGTAATGTCTTCAATTCCCATTAGTGCAAAATGGGATATGTGATGCTGTAGGGATCTATGGGCAAAAATATTTAAATTTGAAGAGGAAATAAGATCCCTTAAGCGATCCATGTGAAAGAAAACTCATACAAAGTGAATTTACAAAAATCCTATCGTATAAGTATACCTTTGGCGCTTGCCCTTCGCTTATCCCGCTTATCCGAGGTATGCCGGATCTCTTGCACGTTCAAGTGTCCGTGCCTCTATGCATATCCACACGAACACGATCTTTGCCTCGGAGAGGAACCACCTTAGTTGTGCTAGCAACTTGGGATGATTCACAAAGCACAAGAACCTCCACTAGGGAGTTTTGGACAAGGAGGAAGAAAGGAGAAGAAGAGAAGTGCTCACCATTAACCTTTGACAAGAGGGGTATTTATACTCATATAATGAATACCAAGGGTCTTTGTCCCTTGAGCTCCTCTCATCTTAATTCTAATAAAACCCAATGAATACCAAGCCTTTTGGTATCCCTTGAGACTCTTAATATTCTATTCATCTAATGAATAGAATGCCTCTTAGCCTTCCTCTTAAATAATTTTCATTAAACCATTTAATGAATATTATCCATAATTAAGTGGTTGAGTCTAATCTAGATGAATCTAACTCAAATTAGACTCAATCCTATAATCCAATTGGATTCACTTGAGTCTAACTCAATTAATCAAATTCGGATCAAATCTTAGTCAAACTAAGATCAATTAATCTCCGAAGCATCGTGTCCTTAGTGTATGACCCAATTGTTGGGGCAATCGGCCCAAGTATGATCTGGACGATCATGGGTTTTGATGTGTGTGGGTTAATATGGTTAAGTTAGGGTTTTATTGTAATCTAATATGTGTATGTGAGTGTGCAGGTTTGTAGGATACACATAGACTTGGTTGGAGACCTTCAGGTATGGTGAAGGGTGGCATGGAGGCAAGTCGTGGGCTTGTGTGCGCATCCGAGGGACCATGGACAAAGCAAGAACGATGAGCCGAGGGAAGCAGACTTCAAGGTGTACGTGAAGGATGGCATGAAGGTAAGCCGAGGGCTTATGTGTACATCTGAGGGACGAGGGCCAAAGTCGAGGAGGGCTTGAAGGTGACAGGTCGAGGCTGCTGGAGCAGGGACGATGAGCTGAGGGATGCGGACTTCGAGGCATGCGTGAAGGATGGCATGGAGGCAAGCCGAGGGCTTGTGTGCGCATCTAAGGGACGGGAGTCGAAGACGAAGAGGGTGTGAAGGCAACAGATCGAGACTACTGGACGAAAGGTCAACCAGGTTGTGAGGGTTTGAGTACTGAGGGCATTGTACTCGGGAACTAAGTCGTGAGGGTTCGAGTACGGAGAGAAATGTACTCGGGAAGAGTAACCATAGACTTAGGGATGGACCAGTCGACTGATCAAGGATCAGTCGACTGGTGGTGCTGGGAACTTGAATGTTGGAGGTACAACGGTCGAATTCAAGTGGGATCAGTCGACTAGGGTTGAACCAGTCGGCTGGTAGCGCCATTTCAGCCTCGAGCTCTATTTAAGGGAGCTAGTTTAAGGTCATTTCTTCTTGGCGAACTTGCTTGGTCAAAGCTTGTTAGTAGCCTCTATTGCTCAAGGAGTGTCCAGAGGTTGTGGTGAGGTTTCTCCACCCACAAGGAGCGACAAGAGCTAGTCGAAGGTGCTCCGGGAAATCATCCACCGAAGGATCGGGATCATCCACCTTACAGGCAGCCGTGGAGTAGGAGTTTTATCTCCGAACCACGTAAATCGGTGTGTTCCTCTTAGTTTTAGTTTTAGTTTATGTTTATTCCGCTTGCGGACTAACTTTGTAGGAAGAAAAATCGAAGAAAAGATATTCACCCCCCTCTAGCTTGATAGTCACGGTCCTAACACCAATAGGTTCTCGTAACGTTGGCAATGTGTCTAAACCACTTTAGACACATATGCAATGAGCGGCATCTAGCAATGCATCATTGCTACCCAAGTGATGAGAAAGTCAAGATCCGACTTAACCTCCGTGACTATGACAATGTATGACCTTATCCTTCTATCCTTGATATCTAGATTGACCAATGAGGCATAAACCGTGTCATCCTCGATCAATCTTTATGTTTCTTGATCCCTAAGTAGACTCAACAAATAAGCTCAATATCTCATATTGACTCATTTGAGCATGGTCATGCGTTTTAGTAGTCCTACTTGATCAAGGGGCCCACAGATATCATTCCCATCATATGGAGGGATATATCACATCTATATCACTCACATCCCTCTGCATAATTTATTACATGCCCAGTGATCGTCTTTATAGTCCACCCTGTTACGGGTGACGTTTGACGATACCAAAGTACATAACTCCTTATGTAGAGAACCGTAGTGACTTCAGGTCTAAGGACTATTCCTACTAATAGTCACATGAGAAAGTTTATGACACTCATATGACAATCTATGAAACTTTCTCATGGCGGGTCAATTCAGTACGCATTCTCTAATGTATACCCATGTGTCAACTTGATATCACATATCCATGACTTGTGAGCTCAAGTCATCAGTTGACCTACATGCTAGTCTCCATACATTAATATTGTCCTTGAATATTAATACTTGATTAGAAATAGTTTAGTATAGTGTTCTCTACATCATCTCACTATCGATTAAACCAATCGATATGATATAGATAAGAACCTACTACCCAAAGACATTATTATACTTAGTTATTTGTCACAAATATAAAGTAAGTATAATAACCAAACATGTCTTTATTAATGATAGAATATGATACAAAAAGTCCCTAGTCAATCATCACATAATTGGCTCCAGGGCTCCTTGAAGGATCGTCTTTGGCGTGCTAGAGGGGGGTGAATAGCACTTTTTCATCGTTTTGATCTCTACAAAGTCGTTAGCGTAGCGAAAACAATAATATGCAAAGTAAATAAGAAATAAACAATGCTAACAACCTGATTTACTTAGTATCCACCCTGGTCGAGTGACTAATCCAAGAATCCTTCAGTGGATCAACCCCCGGATAACCTCCGGCTAGATCTGTCACTCCTTGTGGGTGGAGAAACCTCGCCACAACACTTCGGATGCTCTCTAATCAAAATAGACTATTAACCCACTTTATCCAAGTGAGTTTCGTCAAGAATCTCAGCCACCACGAAGTCCTCTTTAAATAGGACTCGGGCTGAAACCCTCGCCACCAGTCGACTACCAATTTACCAATCGACTGGTCTAGCCTTAATTGCTAGCCAACGGCTAGTTTTCGGGGTTACCAGTTGACTGCCATTTTACCAGTCGACTGGTCCAGCCCCAAAATCATTCTGTGAGTTTTATCAGTTGACTGCCTCCCAGGCAGTCGACTGCCCCACTCACACACCTAGGGTATCCCTTCCCGAGTACACTTCTCTCAGCACTCGACCCCTAGGATTCCCCCAGTAGAATCACACAGCACTCGTACCCTCACGACTTGACTGACTCCTCATTTGCAGCCTCGACTATTGCCTTCACACCCTCTTCATCTTCGGCTCTCGTCCCTCGGATGCGCACGCAAGCCTCCAGCTTGCCTCCATGCCACCCTTCACGTACGCCTCGAGTCCGCACCCCTCAGCTCATCGTCCCTACTCCACCAAGGTCCCTCGAGTGCACACAAGCCTCCAACTTGTCTCCATGCCACCCTTCACCGTACTGAGACCGTCCAGTCAAGTCCATGTGTGTAACATGTACATCCTGCACACTCAACATACACATATGAGATAACAAGGGAAACCTAACTTAAACCCTTTGCCCAAACATCAAAACACTTGGTCACTCTGGACCACAGATTGCCTTAACAATCTCCCCCTTTTTGATGTTTGGCAATACGTTTAAGTTAGGGAATACAAGATAGTAGTCAATAGCAAAAACATGCTAAACAAATGCATATGCAATGCAAAAATGGATCCTATCCCAAGGCATCACACACCTAACCCTCCAAGTTATGACTTTTTCACACCTAACCCTCTAAGTTAGGATTTTTCCACACCTAACTCCCCAAAGTTAGGAATTTTCACCAAAACGGGCTTTTTAAAGCTTCGCCCAAGCTCCTCCTACATTGGACCTACAAAGGCTTTTTAAGAACCTCTCCAAGGTTCCCCTTATGCCAAGGATGGAACAACCATGCTCCCTCTTTATCTTAGCTCCCCCTAAACCTAGGGTTTCTAGCAAAGGTGTGTTTGGTTTCCCAACTTAAACCCAACACTTCTCCCCCTTTGCCTAATCATCAAAAAGAACCCAACAATATCTCAATTATCGGTTCTTTTAATTCCCAATGACCATAAACAATGTGTACTAGCCCTCCATACACTTATTTTTCATCATTTGGAACCCAAACCAGCTGCTGATACAAAAATTAGCCTTGACCAGTCGACTGCCCCCCAGGGCAGTCGACTGATACTCTGAAAATCAGAATTTTATCCTTTCTGATGAAATTCAGAAATGCACCAGAAATTCCACAAATCTCCAAAAATTCCCAAATTTTATAGAGATATTTGTGGTACTCATACCTACTTGGAAAAAATACATTCCAAAATGTATCTATCACCATTCTCAAGTTTGATATAAAACCCAAAACTAGCTTAAAAGTTCAATAAACTCTTGACCTAAAGTCCTAGTTTTGGTTTCCTCTTGATGTTACTGCCAATACCAACCCACAATTCATCCCTAGCATTGATTTACATGGCAATTACACATCAAAAACCAATTTTCATGCAATATGACCCCAAAGTCATATTTCTATGCATGAAACTCAAAAACACCGTGCCAAAACCCAAGAATTGAGAATCAAGTCCGTCTCCAATTCTTTTGGCACACTCCATGGTCCATCTAAACCTCTAGGAGCACCCTTTCCCAAGGTCCATTCACCATATATCCCAAAGGCTCCTAGAGCTCCCCCTTGATCTCTTAGCCCTAGCCACCTCCCTAGGTGACTCAACAAACACTAGACCACACCGGTGTTCCCCCGGTGACTCTTGGCCTACAAACTCAACTCTCTTAATCTTAGATACTTTGTCTTTGGTTAAGTCATTTCTTTTTCTTTTAAATGGCACCCTTTTGTCATTTTTGGACTCCCCCTTCTTGCCATAATCATATGCTACCCTAGCATATTTCTTTCCCTTGGCATGGAAGTTCTTAGATCGGTATCCCAACCCCGATCTATCATTGGTGCGGTTTAAACCACCCAACACCATGTCTAGACCCTTTGATTCAATCGTGAATCTTTCTAGGATCTTTTCTAAAGTATCAAGTCTTGCCCTCAAGGTTTGATTTTCCCTTTCTAAGTTTTGAACCTTTGAGTCAATGTGTCCACTTTGGACATTTCTAGACTTACCCATGTTCCTAGGCACATTCCTCCCCTTCTTGGAACCAGTGCCTCGATCCTTAGGTCTAGAGGTCTTGTATTCATGATGCATGCTTTTTATAGGGTTATGATCTATCTTGTTAGCCCTAGTCCTATCATTGTATCTAAATCCAAAATTATGCACCATCAGACAATTTTCATTAATACTAGCATGCATGGATGAATGGTGGATTCTATTTCTATCATGCAAGGAGGATCTTGAATTTAAATTGCATTTTAACATAGGGTTAGGAATTACCTCCCTTACCCTTGGAGTTCCTCCTTGTTGTGAGCTTCTCTTCTTCCTTTGTTCTTTCTCCCATCTCCTCAAGTGCTCCATCTTCTTGAGCTCTCCACTCTTTGGGCACTTGGTGTGGTAGTGCCCTAGCTCACCATACGTGAAGCATCTAATTCTTTTCTTCTTCTCTTGGGCTTCTCCAATCCTACAACCCACGTTAGATTTAAAAGAACTTAAAATGGGTATGGATTTTACCTCCTTTTTACCTTCGGGCACTTGTCCTTGTAGTGCCCCTTTTCGTTGCACCCAAAGCATATAATGTGTTCCTTTTTCCTTGCTTTGGTGGAGGTAGAGGCTTCTTCTTGTTCTTGTATGATTGAGGGTCTCTCCTCTCCCTCAATACTTGACATTGATACTTTCTCTTCTTTTCTTGAGGAAGTTGATGATGTTTCACTTTCTAGTGTTCCTTCACTTGATGAGGTAGATGACTCTTCTGTTGGTGCAGAAAGCACCTATGTCAAACCTGTGTTTTGATAAATGGCAACATAGCTCAAAAGTTAAGTCTTACTAGTTTTCTAACAAGTTACTCTAGTGTGCAGGAAAAGCTCTAGCAAAGGACTGCTAGGCACTGGCGAAGGAATGTCAGGGTAAAAAGACCTAGCGAAGGACTGCTAGGCACTGGCGAAGGAATGCCAGGGTCAAAGCCCTAGCGAAGGACTGCTAGGCGACATGCGAAGGACAGTCTGGGACTAAAGCCCTAGCAAAGGAATGCTAGACACCGAGCGAAGGGCAGCTCGGCATCCAAGACCTGATAAAGGACCGTCAGGCAAAAGTCCAACCAGAGGAATGGTTGGCATCAGGTAAATTCTCCCGAGAGGAGTAGGTGAGGACGCGTTCCCCGTCGAGGGAACAGTAGGCGTCGGTTCGACCTAGGGCTCCATTTTGGAGACCAAAGTCAGAACCAAGACAGCTAAGGCTGTATAATCTAATAATTTATTATGTTATTGTGTTTTGGACTAACCCTGGATGCAGGACCGAAGGAACGTGTGTCTGCAGCTCAGAAAGCCTCAAAGGAGAGAGACAATGGCTGAGTAGGGTGCCCGAAGCGTCCCGGGCGCCCCCAAGGTGCATACAAAACAAGTAAAGAGAAAAAGGGTTCAAATAGATGCTGGGTCGGGCGCCCCCGTGCTCCCGGGCGCCCCCGCTGCTCCCGGGCGCCCCCATGCGCAACCCTCGAACCAGAACCCCTCGAAGCCAAGGAGATAGAACTTTGACCCGGTCAATCCGGGCGCCCCGAGCGCTCCGGGCGCCCCGGTCAAAGCGGATCCAGAGGATCAGACGCGACCGAGACTTTGGCGGATCAAAGGCCACGTGGGGGGCGCCCCCGACATCCCGGGCGCCCCCAGGCCCTATATAAAGGGCCTTCGACCAAGGCTTCAAGGTATCAGTTCTCTCAACGCCCCAAAGATCTTCTACGCTCGTGCCTTGCTCCACAAACACTCCAACTCGAGCCGACGACGTCCCGCTGCCCCGAAAGAGTCAATCCACTCCGGACGTCGGTAACGAAGATCGAATTTTTTATTATTATTGTTAGTGCACTTATTTGTAATAAATTATTATAAACTATTTTGCGCGTATATAGAATTGCCCAAAGTAAACGGTCAACGACCGTGGGCCTTGGAGTAGGAGTCGACACAGGCTCCGAACCAAGTAAATCGACTGTGTCTTTGTGCTGTGATTGTTTTTATTTTATTTCCGCTGCGTACGTGCTATTTACGAAAATCCGAACGATTTCCGATATTCACCCCCCCCCCCTCTATCGGTTTTCTCGATCCAACAAGTGGTATCAGAGCGGGGTTATTCAAACTTGGTGCAACCACCAGTTTGAAAAAAAATTCGGATTTTTTCTATTTCTTTTTATTATTCGATTTTTTTTTAATACTTTATTATCCTTATCCAGTACTACTAATCCAAGACCAAGTCTTGGGACATTTCTTTGTTAGTTTTCTTTTAACAGAACAAATGGTCATGCAAGAGGGATTTAGCACCACTAGACCTCCACTCTTCAGTGGAGAAGACTTTTCTTACTGGAAAAGTCGTATGAAGGTCCACCTGAAAACTCAGGTGGACATGTGGATCATTATCCAGTTCGGTCTGGAGATCCCCCGAAATGCCGAAGGACTTCCTCAGAGCTACTCTGAATGGGACAACGCCCTAAAGCGAAAGATAGAAGCCGACGCAAAAGCTACTCAGACTCTTCAATGTGGATTAACGAAAGAGGAGCTGAACCACGTGGGCCCCTTCAACAGTGCAAAGGAGCTATGGACAAAACTGATCGAGCTGCACGAAGGGACTTCAGATACTCGGATCAGTAAGAGGGATCTGCTACTGAACAAACTCTACACCTTCAAGATGGCCGACAACGAAACAGCAGCTCAGCTCCACGCATGAATCCAAGAGGTAATGAACGGTCTTCACACAATAGGTCACAAGGTTGAAAACCGTGACCTAATAAGGTATGCCTTAAACGCTTTCCCTAGAAACACCTTATGGGCATCTATGGTAGATGCATACAAGGTCTCAAGGGATCTTTTGAAAATAAAATTAGATGAATTATTTTCTGAACTCGAACTGAACGAACAAACTAACACCAATATGGTCGAGAAAGGTATTGCTTTCGTTGCAGGTAAAACTCTAAGGACAACGAAGAAGAAGCCTGAACCTGAACCCGAGTCTAACTCAGACTCAGAAGATGAAGATGGAGATCAAACGAAGCTGGTCCGACTAGCCCGAAGTTACTACAAGGAGCTGAAGAACCGAACCAACAAACGGAAAATTAGCCGAAGAAAGGACGAACCAGCTGAACCCGTAAATGACAAAAGTAAGTCCAACGTAACCTGCTACGAGTGCAAGAAGAAGGGCCACTACAAGACAGAATGTCCAAACTTAAAGGAAATTAAAAAGACAAGAAGAAAGAAGGCGCTCCAAGCAACCTGGGACGAGTCTTCCTCAGAAGAAGAAGAAGAAGCACCCCAATCAACCCTACTAGCTCTGACCGCCTCAGAAAAAGTCGAGTCTGAGTCAGAATCAGAACAGGACGACGGCGAGCTGACATTTACAGAAGACGGCGAAATTAAGGTAACTGGTTTTAATAGATGTCAATTAACTAAATTAATTTCATTTCTTTCTCGAGATTTGGCAAAAGCCAAACTCCGAATCGAATCCCTCCGATAGGAAGTAAAACTCCTGAAAGAGGGAGCTGACTCTAAACCCTTAACCGAGAAGGTTCAGGAAGGAACTCCTACTCAAGTTGAAAAACTTGAAAAGGAAAATTCCTCCCTGAAAACTCAGGTTAAGGATCTTAAATCAGCTTTAGAACGATTTACATCTGGTTCCAAGGGTCTTGACATGATCCTTGGAAAACAGAAATCAGTTCTAAATCGATCCGGACTGGGCTATAGAACCAAATCCCGGCAAAGATCTTACTTTGCTGTACTGAATCAGTCCAGAGGTAAAATTCAGGCATGGGTACCTAAACTATACCTGAACAAACCAACTGGATCAAATCAGTATTGGATCCTGATAAGCCCAAATATACTAGATTAAATTATCACGAAAGTGTGGGCTCATCAGATTTAAATATTTATAAACAGCTGGAAACCCTTTTTGCAATTAAGAACAAAAGCGTAGTAAAGGGGTCACAGGTCGTATTTTTCTCGGGGCTAGTTGACGTTATTCGATTCAAGCTGGTATTTATGTGTCGTTTGTGTTTTTGGGTTTCAAATGTGATTTGGGTTTTAGGGTTGCAATCTGAAATGAAATGGCAATCAAAATGGAGAAAACCAACTAATGAACCAAACAATGTGATGGCAAGTAATAACTCCACCAATGGAAACCTCAATTCAACCAAAACAACTCAACCGAATTTCAAAGATGCAAATCTGAATTCAAATGCAAGACTACACTACTAGGTATGTTCATGTTCAACCCAATAGATGCTGAATGCTTCTCTTGATACAAAGTGAGCAAAAGGTTGAAACAACTTGCACCAAGAGAAAATTTATGTGGCAAAAGGGACTGCTTCTAAGTGCTAAAACTGTGATCTACCATTCCGAATTGAAATTGATCACTTCAACTTTGAAGACAGGCTATTAAGGAAGTGTTAACATGAATTAAGAAAGAATTTCAGAATGAATGCAACGAATCAGAATTGTACACAGAACTTCAGAATTCCAGATAAAATTTCAGTCCAATTCGATTACAGACCTATGTGCCAAAACTTAGCTGAATGCAAATCTATGACTTGTAGAAGATAATTGATGTAAAGCAAATGGATCGACACAACATTCAAGCGCAGATAGATGCAGAAACTAAGGAATCCGAAGCCAATTTCAGAAATGAAATGCAGTGGACTGAAACTTGCAGAATTCAAATGTAAAAATTCGAATCATGAAGCTGAGATGGAGCTACGGTTCAGAAGCAAACCAACTGCAAATTAAACTAGATTCGAGCTCAACAATTCACTAATGCAATTTTCAGAAACTTGAATCTGATGCGCAAGACAGAACTGAATTCAGAACTGATGGTGTGCAGAAATGGTTCAATTGCGGAAATGAAACAGAGGCAACTGAGCAAAAAGTGCAAAAAGAATCCTAAATACGAAACATCTTAGATCAATTGCATTGTCTAACTAAATGTTGTCTACAATTGCAGGCATCAAGACTAAACACAAACTGAATTCGAAACAAATGGCAAAAAAGCAGAAACAACTTGGCACGCAGAAGCAACTGATACGCACCCTGGAAGACTGATACGCAAGCTCTAAATAGAAACAAACTGAAGTAAAAAAAGCAATTGTCAACTAAACAAGCTACATACTGATTAACTTGAAAGATTGAAACTCTAATTAACAGAGAACAAATTCAGTAATCGAAATTAAACAACTGATACGCAAAACAGATACAGAACATTGCAGAAATAAAAATTACAGCTACAACTTGAAATTACAGCGAGAAATCTAAACCCCAATCCTCCCTAAGCTCAAGAACTTCTTGGTCGTCAATCAAGAGCTGGCTTCGAACCCCTAGGCTCAGCAAATCAGTGGAAAATCATTTCTGAATTCAAATCTGCACTTGGTTGGAGTTTACAATCCGAATCTCTCTATCTCAATTGGTGGAGTTGCGATGATGAATTGGGAAACTTCTGAGCTCACATGAGAACCCCTACAATGGCTCAAAAGCTTGGAAATGGATCGTGGTTGAGAAGAAAGTGTTCGGACTGAGGAATTGCCGAAACCCTCAAACAATCCCTGTTCCAGCGCAAATGGAGCTGAATTCTTCAAGAAACTATCGCCAAAGACTCAGAATTTGATCCAAGGTAGAGATTGAGTGGTCGCGCCTCGAATTGGAGAAGAAATTGAAGCAAAACGAAGAAAACGAAGAAGATGCTACTGTTGCGGCGAAGACGCGACGGAGAGGAAGAGCTGGGAATTTTTCCTTAAGTAATAACCAATGGACGGCTCAGATTGATCGGAGGAGATCCAACGGCAGATCTTGCTCTGATTGGAGCCAAACTTTGATGATGATGATCTGGGGTCAGGATCTGCCTTGTGGTAGCTCGGATCCTCCAAATGTGCAACGGATGGTCCAGATCGACTTAGTCTTTGAATGGACGATCTAGAGCCCTCCAAGCTTGATCCAACGGTTGATTGAGCTCTGATTGGGATGAAACTTTCATATCTTGATCAGAATGCTTGATCAACCATAACCCTAGCTCGGATTGCTTCAGATGATCCCGGATGGCTCAGATCTAGCCGTTCTTGAATCGGACGGCCCGGATTAATCCAAAACATGATAATTCGATCCGGTTCCACTTCCGACTCAAGTTTGACCCAGTATGCCCTAGGTCCAGGATCCTTTCATGCCTACAAAAATATATCAGAAAATTAGTGGCCAAATAATCCAAGAATGTGTAAATTTGCAATTAAGTCCAAATTAAAGGGAAATTCTAAAACCTAGGGCAATTTCATAATTAAGCAATAAAAACATAAGTCAAATATGGATTTTAGCAATTAAAATAATCAACAAAAATGGTATCTATCAACTCCCCCACACTTAACCTTGAGCGTCTCGCGAAAACAGTAAACATGTATCCCTTAGATTTACATAAGCATAATTAGAAACAAATGAAAAGAAATTACCTAGGGTTGTCAATTCTCATAAATCTAAGCTCTATGGATTAGTATCTTGTTCTTAAATCAACAACTTAGCCTTTTCCTCCATCATGAGTTATTGAGATGAATTTAATTCACTAGCCTTTCAAGGAAAATTTTGGTGGCTCGCTCCTTAAGTTCTAAGTTGATGATGGAAGTGGAGCTCACTCAAACACATATGCTTCTTGCACTACCATAGGCTTGCTTATTATCTAATCTCCACCATTATTCATGATTAGGATCAATATCTACAAAAAACAAATGAAACATGAAAATGGTGAGAAATAGAATAAAACCAAGAAAATGGAAAAATTGATACGTGGGAGACTCGGTTGCTCAAAG
>JAGFNQ010003125.1:0-18499 GCA_024364735.1 Boesenbergia rotunda
TCATTCAGTTCTTGCTTTCACCTAGGGTTAGCGATAGTTTTCAGTAAAATACTGAATTTGAGGAGCCCTTTTATGAACGAATACTAAGTGTCATTTTTGTTTGTGTCAAATAAATTTTGATGGTTGCAAAGTTCGGTATGGGTCAAAAAAAGATCAGCTTCAAAGAAAGCTGCTCCCACCAAATCTAAGAAACAGCAAGTCTCTGGGGGAAGTCATGAGAAAAAAACAGCTGCCAAAACGAAAAATCAAATTGTCTACCCAGTATTCAAGTTTTGCCAACAGAGGTCGAAGCAAACGAATGAACTGGAAAAGTAACCTATCCCATTTCAAAAATTTTATTGATTCTGTTCCACCCACACCAGCACAAGAACAGTTGCTTCGAGACACACCCTTTTCTTGGGTCCTCGACCTTCCTACTAGTTCTTGTGTAAGACCCCAAGTTCAGAACATGTTTGATAATTGGGATGAAGAAGAACAGAGCTTTGTAATCCATGGGAAAAATCTGAATTTCACAAAGGTTGATATATCACTTATTCTAGGGCTACCTGACCATGGAGAGATAGTCCAACTTGATTTAAATGAGACCTCCACGCCACTGTACAAGGAGTATTTTGAAGATTCCAGTTGTTCTGCCCGACATTTGGAGAAACTGCTAATAAAGTCTACATCCAATGACAAGCTGTACTGTCAGTTATATATACTCTATTTTTTCAGTACAGTGCTATTTTGTGGTACTAGCAGCATACTTGCCATTCCTGCCGTGTCACTTATTGATTGTGTAGATGATTTTGACAATCTACGAAACTATAATTGGTGCAATGCCGTGTACAATTTCATGGCTCCGCAGTTGGGAGCCATTGGAAAGGAGGTGACATTGAGGCATAGAAGACATGTAGGTGATTCAACCCAACCGGCCAAGGCTCCCTTGCTCAAGGGATTTCCAAATATTTTGGCTGTAAGTTATAGTTACTTATACCTGCTGATATAATTTGATGATGGATATAATTTACTGATTATAATGATGTTGCAGGTATGAGTTACTGAACATATTAGAATTGCTGCTCCTCAACATCCTCATAAATTGCCAAGAATACTTCGCTGGACTTGGCCTAAAGCCCACGTTGAGAGTATCAAGAGGATGATAGACCGTGTGGCCACAGATTCAATTATTGTTGATTTAATTCCGTTTGATATAGAGCATGATTTGGTACCTGACTACTATCCTCCAACTCAACCACTTGAGGTACACTCTGAGGAATTACAGCAGGCACCAGAAGGAAGCCAGACACCACAAGGAAGGCAGCATGCCTTACAAACGGAAGCCTGCAATATATGTATACAAAAACAAGAACAAATTGAGACCTTACAGCACGATTTAAATATAGCACTTAAAAGTTTGGAGGAAGCCACAAGTGAGACAGCAACAGAAATCAGTGCCAAGGATCAAATTATTGCTCAGAAAGAAACAATCATTGTAGAGAAGGAGTCGCAACTTAAACAAAAGGATGACATCATTGTTGAAAAGGATATAATAATTGGTGACAAAGTTTCGCAGCTTAAAGTACAAGAGGAGCGTAATGAAAAAAAACTAGCTGCAAGAGAGAAGATCATACTTCAGTGTAACCAAAGAATCAAGAAGCTGTATGAACAATTGCAAAGCAAAGGGACAGATGAAGATGAGCCACTTGCCAAAAAATTAAAAAAAACTCAGTTCACACAAGACTACCAGCCCAAAGGCAAGGGCAAACAAGTTGTTCAGGATGAGGATGAGGATGAGGATGAAGATGAAGATGATGATGAACATGACGCGGCTCCTGCCCCATCAATCTCAGATACTACAACGCAAACAAATAAATCTGAGACCTCCACACAAACAAACATATCTGAACATCACGCAGCTAAAGCTAAAGAATTTCAAAAGGTCAAAAGCAAAATCTTGAGGAATTCCAGGGCAATTAGCCTAAAGATTCAGAGATTGCTGAAACATTATTAATGCTTAGTAAATTAAAGTGAGTTAGTTGCTATTGCATTTGGAAAAATATTGTAAAACAATGATGATTATTGACATTCATTAATAAAATTGAATCTTCAAGCATTTCATTAAGTTGCTTATCTTATTTGCATGTAGGTATGAGTTGAACCCAGTATGGTCCAATGGGACCTTTACATTAGATATACCATCTTTTTTGACAATATTTGATTGGAATGACTACACTACCGGGGATTGCATCAATGCATACTGGACTATTCTTGGAAATGAAGCAAAAGCGTGTAACTCACCATACCAGCCCTCCATATTGTGTGGGGTGGGGTTTGATGTAAGTGAATTACCTACTTAATCATTATTATTTTTTTCTATGATTTAGTCCACTGACACTTACTTTTTAATAACCATAGGATCTTTTTGAGGCGATTCACGCTCACGCTTTTGAACAAACTATTGCTACTGATACGGATAAGCCGATTAGATATATCATATGTCCTCTAAATAATGCAGACGATCATTGGCATCTAATGGTTATTGACCTCGTGGAAGGTTGTATCCATCATTATAATTCTCTCGGCGCCACAGAAGGGTACACTGCTAAATTTGAAAAAACTGTAAGTTTTCTACTTCATAGATATACCTCAACAAAAAGGTTCATACCAATATAATTGTTACTAATGTCATATCTGTGTAGGTGGCGTTTTTCAAAAATATGACCTGGGATTATTACAAGACATGGCATAAAGGATTGCCTGCCATATCTGGGACAGAGTTTACTAAAATTGTTGTACAAGGACCCACCCAATCCAGATCGTAAGAGGATGTTTATTTTTGTTAAAAATAACAATGCATTTCATAGTTGATCTTATAAGATGACAACAATGTCAATATTGGTTTTTCAGGTCGGATTGTGCCTTTTTCATGATGCGGTATGCAGAAAGTCTAGTTTTCTAAAGATCTACAGATTTTAGCCAAAAGGATATGAAAAATTATCGATTTCAAGTGGGCTATAAAATAATGAGAGATAAGTGTTGGAAGCTAAATCTGTAACTAGAGTTTTTGTTCATACTATGCATATGTAATTGTCAGCACAAACATTGTATTTGTAATTATACAATCCATGTACTCCTTCTCAAATCAATGAAACTTTGCTTCGAATTATTGGGTTTGTCTCATATATGATCTGTAATCTGTAAATGTTGTCGAATTTTTTCAGTAATATTGAACCTTATTTTTACTAGAATCATTTGAAATGAGGACCACATTGGGCCTGATACAAAAGCATTTTAGGAAACCCAGTCAGTGCCTGAAACAAAATGATTCAGTTGTATAATGTAAGTTTAATGACAAACAATATATGTTTGTAGTTAAAATGTATGTAAACCATTTTGATAAACCAATGGAGCATTGCTTTGGATCCTTGTTATTGTCTAAAACTGTAATCTATAATCTGTCCTCTTGTCGATACTATAAGCAATATTGAACCTTACTTTTCCTCTACCCTATTTTTAAATCACAGCCCACGCTGGGCCTGAAATGAGATGATTTCAGGCCCACGCTGGGCCTGAAATAATATCATTTCAGGCCCAGCGTGGGCCTGAAATCATCTCATTCAGGCCCAAGCTGGGCCTGAAATGATATTATTTCAGGCCCAGCGTGGGCCTGAAATAATCTCATTCAGGCCCAAGCTGGGCCTGAAATGATATTATTTCAGGCCCAGAGTGGGCCTGAAATCATCTCATTTCAGGCCCACTCTGGGCCTGAAATAATTCCATTTCAGGCCCAAGCTGGGCCTGACACAATAATGTTCAGAATTCAAATAATCTCATTTCAGATTTCAAATAATTCAATATTAGAATGATTAAATATTTTATATAAATATACATGTTGTGAAATTATTTTTAATATTAAACAAAAAAAAGAGTACCTACATAGACATTGCATACCACAATTTAATTCCATCCACATCATTACCTCATTTTTTCAGAATTTGGCACAGCAGGAGGTTTGTTTCATGGACCTATGATATTTGAATTCTCAAAGCTCATTACCAGTAGTTAAAGTTTAGATAGCTAGGAGATGGTATTTTTGGTCTCCAAACATAGTCCTAATGATTATCAATTACGTGTTAATACAGTATCAGTTGGCACAGAACAATGATTCAACAAAGCAAACAAACAAACAAAGGGTCTCAAATGACATATATTCACAAACCATAGGACTTCAGGACTTCAAGACCAGAAATTACATTTTGGTGGGTTTCAAAATCCGAAAACTTCACAACTGCTCAATTCTGCTTACATCACTTTACACAAGAAGAAATGTATCATAATATTCAAATACTTCTTCAAGTCACAACATTAACAACAACTAGTTTTTTGACAATACTATAGCTGTAAAATATACAAAATCTTTACATTCAGTTATCCTCCATACAAAATATACACTTCACTCAGAATATTGGGTCACTACATATACCAATTAACTCAAGACCTTGGGGCTGGCGGCATTCTACATGTCCTTTTATTATGACCAAGTTGTTTGCACCGGCTGCATTTTAGTTTGACCTTGCCATTGTGTCTGGACTCTATCCGTGCCTTCTTTCGTCTACCAGGCTGCACAAGGCTACGGGGACATAGAACTGTAATGTCGTTTACTCCAGTAGGCCAAAACTGCTTGCTTCTACAAGGGAAAATACGATCCATGTAAACCCACTTCCAAGTTTCAGAATAAAAAAAATGCTCACAATAAGGAAGTGTATCCATGTTCCTGTAAATGATTACGGCAATAGCATGTGAGCAAGGAAGTCCTGAAATTTGAAACTCCCCACATTGACAAACCTTTTTTTCCAAATCAACAATGTATGAAGTGCCCCATGTTTCTACTTCCATTTCTGATTGAGAGTAAGGGTGAACCTTATAAGCTCTTGCTTTCTCTCTCCTTGAATCCATTTCTTTTGTAGCATTAGGTGTCAAAGCAAGCTGCCATTTGGAGACTTGCTCTCTACGGTTATAGAACCATTGAGCAACTTTTCTTCTTGTATTATCAATTAATCTGTTTATGGGAAGCTCACGTGTAGACTTGAACAAAGCATTTAAGCTCTCCACACAATTCGTGGTAAGCATTCTGTACCTTCTCCCTGTAAAGTGTGCATTTGCCCACCTTTTAGGGTCAATGTTGTGAAGCCACTTATGGGCAACTGGATGTTTTTCAAGCATTGTCTGCATTATCATATCATATTGGAGTGTTGTGTTGGCTCGTGCTGCTGCCCAAAACAAACCTACAGCAGCTCTACTTCCAGTATCAGTTACCAAATTACAACACATGTGGTGGCAACAAAAGGCATGATGCGCGTTTGGGTAGACTTTTCTAACTGCTGATATAATGCCCCGATGTCTATCTGATACTATGGTGATTGAGTGATCATCGACACCAAAGAACCTCTTTGTATGCTCCAAAAACCACTCCCATGCAGACCCACATTCAACTTCAGCTATTGCGAAGACAACTGGAAGAACATTGTCATTACCATCAATCGTCGTTGCAATCAACATTACTCCCGGAAACTTTCCTCTTAGGTGTGTGGCATCAATTCCGATAAGTCTACGCAAATAAGACCTGAAAACCCTTCGGCAAGCACCAAAACCCCAAAAACACCGCTGGAACTGATTGTCACCATTCCTGCATAGTGCCACATACGTTTCAGGATCTCTAGCTCTTAACTCACGCAGATATTGTGGAAGATCTCTATAAGCCTCATCATAATCTCCAACAACCTTTTTCAATGCTTTCTCCCTAGCTATGTATGCTTTTCTGTATGATATGGTCACTCCAAATCTAGCTTTAATATCTGATATAATCATACTTGGTTTGTATTGTTCATTATGAAGAAATTGCTCTTCAACAAAAGAAGCAACAAATGATGAAGAGCATGCATGATGATCAGCACTTTCCCTAACAATTCCGCATTGGTGCTCCTTTATATATTTTGTAACAGTGAACTCTACTTCCCCCCTTGCTACTACTCTCCATGTACATGGTTGGTTGAAACACACTGCTTTAACTCTATTTTTTCGGGTGTCAACTGGGTTATATCTCATATGCTTAATCATGGCATGTTTGACAAGTGCATTCTTGAATTCTTCTCTAGATGGGAATATCTGCCCCACAAAAAATTCATGCCCATCTCTTGCCTCTAACTCTCCAATTGGCCCAGCAAGCAATCGAGAATTTAAAATATAAGGATCTTCAGCTAATGGAAACTCCTCCTCTAAGTCACTGTACTCATCTGGGGGGAAATCATATTCCTCAATCTGCATATCATCGGCTTGGAATTCTAGTACACTTGTAATGGGTTCTAATTCATTTGCATTCCGGATTTCAATTCCTTCCTCCCCACTCCAAGTTGCCTCAAAGAATTCAACAACTCTTGAAGAAGAATTCAAACCCTCACCTTCTATATTAGTTGCTTCTTCATTTAGATCAATTGCCAAATTCCTTGTAATTTCTGATCCATTCCCCGTGACAGCATTATCATCAAGAGTATTCCATATTTCGGAGATAATTTCGTCAACATCATTATCATCCCTGAAAAATAAATTAAAATTACATTTAGCAAACTTTGAAAAACATAATCAAGGATCTAGGAAGGCCCAAACCTCTAACCTTGCTGAAAAACCCGGAAATTTTCCCACTTGAGGCTCATCCTCGGCCTGAAATGGAGGTATTCAGGCCAAAACTGGGCCTGAATTGAAGTGATTTCAGGCCCACCCTAGCCCTGCCAATTTTTTATTTCAGGCCCTCCATTGGGCCTGAAATGATTTATTTCAGGCCCAAGGTGGGCCTGAAATGATTTATTTCAGGCCCACGGTGGGCCTGAAATAAAATGACTTCAGGCCCACCGTGGGCCTGAAATGATTTATTTCAGGCCCACCGTGGGCCTGAAATCATTTTATTTCAGGCCCACCCCCTTGTGCCTCCCAGGGCCTGAAATCACAGGGCCTGAATTATATTGATTCAGGCCCTCAAATCCAATGATTTCAGCACCTGTAAGGACCTGAAATCTTTTCATTTCAGGCCCTGGGAGGACCTGAATTTCTTTTTTTTCAGGCCCTAGGTGGACCTGAATTCATTTTTTTCAGCCCCTGCCAATGCCTGAAAACAACATATTTGATTCACTCCTAGGGCCTGAAATCTAATGATATCATGCACTCCTAGGGATTTAACTCCTTTAATTTCTGTCCCTTCTAGGGCCTGATATGGTAATATATCATCCTTAGGTCGAATTCAAGCATTTTTTTATCTTCATTTTAACAAATTTCACAGAGCCTTATTATGTAATCATATCACCCTTAGACTCCTCCAAACATACAAATTCTAGTAAGAGTTGATAAGTATAAAACCAGGTCTGATACAATATCAAAGATGACAATCATACGTACATTACTATTTGTATTTGTTACCAATCTGTTGCTTGCTTTTTCTCCTTCAACACCTATCTTCCTCAGCTGCTTTGATCAATTGAGTTGTGCAAAGTCGAAATATATATGTACCCTCGTGATGATTCGACTTTTGCAAGTTAGTATTATATATATAGGCTGAGAATATTTCCACTACCTTGCCATCCGAACCACATATTTTTATTTTACTGCAAAAGTGGTTCGGATGTCTCGAAAATGGTAATGGAAAAGGTGTATTGTGGCGCCAAGGGTAGAATAGGAAGTTCACTTAAAGGGCTGCGCCCTTTGGTAAAATAGAAACCATGGGACGCCCTTTGGTAATTTCGTATTGTTACGTACGCCCTTTGGTAAATTGCCCATGATATTTTAGTCGACCAAAAGATTTTCACTCACTAGTGATATTCCATTGTCATCTAATGGCCCAGCCCAACAAGAACAACTTCAATACACGTAACCCTTTATCAAGTCAAAGCTAAAGAAGTTTAGTAATTTCAATCGAAGCCAAGAAATTCAACCCTCCGATCCTCACATGATCATCAATTAAATTAATAACCGAAAAACATTTTTATTTGTTTGATGATGATGATTATGTCCCCTGACGTGCGGAGCATGTGATCCTCCCAATTATTGATGATTCTTGATCTCCCATTATTAAATCACAACAAATCCTTATGAACACATCAATTTAGCATTTAATCACCACCGACCACCGCCTAATCATCTCACAATTATATTTTTATATTGCCTGAGGGCTAACGGTAAGACAATTAGTTATCTTCTAAATACTCATGATCAAATCTCAACTATGACGAATTTTATAGAAATTTTCCTCCAAATAGAGCGCACAATCATGGGATATTAGACTTTTGGACTGTCTTTCGCCAGCGCCCCCGATTTACCCTGATTATCAGTGAAAGAATTTTGTGAAGTCGAATCGATCATCCCAAATTCAATGTTATCTTATATATATATATTTGTCCTGGAGCTATAATGTAGGAAAAGCATCAAGTTGTCTCTAAACGAAATGCATAATTAGAAAGATGTTGGATTTCTGAACCGTTCACTATTAGTATTTCTTAATTTATGATGATGACTAATGGTTTTTGTAAAATCGGATCTATCATCTTAGATTTAATTGTTATCCGATTCAATATTTTTTAATTATATTTTTAAATTGCCCTTATATTATGGTGTTGAACTCTATCTCTCAATTATTCATGATTAAATTCTTAATTATGATGTATTGAGTATATATATTTTTAAGTGGAATGATAAATTTAGAAGACTGGACGGTTGTTATTTATTTATTTTAATTAAAAAAAGTATTTTATATTTATAAAATATTTTAATTTTATATTATTATAATAAATTTGATTAAAATTATTAAATAACTATAGTCGACATCATTTTAAAATTAGTGAAAAAGAGTTAAATATAATTTAAAAATATTCTAATTTGGTAAAAACAATCCAACATATTAAAACACTGATTAAATATTTCTAGAATAATTTTAATTAAAATTTTTATAATTATAATAAATTTAATCAAAATTGATATATTATATAATTAATTAATATTATTTGAAACATTAAAATCAATATGATAATATAAAATAAAGATTCATGATCCGCTTTTTAATATATTTTTTTAAAATATTTTTTTTAATAATGATAAAAACTAAGGGACGCTAATTTTATTTTCCGCCAATTATTTACTCTTAAAAAAAGGTTTGATAAGTTGCTGGTTTCGTCGTCTCTTCGGATTTGGATCGCTTCGTGAAGCACATCTACACTATTCGTTGCTTGATTCCTCCGTCCCTCTTCCCCCTTCCACAGCCCTCGCTCGTTCCCACGGATGGACTGGATTAATACGGAGGTTTATCATTAATACGGAGATTTATTATATTAAAATTTGATGGTACAAAATAAGTATATTCGTTCTCCACACGATTAATTATAACCAAGGTTTCGAATACCGGATCGGATATTAAACCTGTTAAGGCAAGGGTTCAGAGGTTTAGAGGTTCAATCGATTTAACCGGGGGTCTAATCGAAATATAACCGATATATAATAAAGTATGTATTTATATAAATATATGAAACTAACGACTTATCCAACTTTTTTTTTTTAAGATTGGATCAATTAGGTCGAGCATGTGATATGTTTTTGTTAGTAACTCAGCACGGTATTCTTGAAAAAATAGTTAGTTTCAAAGAAAAATTCAAGTTTAAAACCATTAGGTTCAAGAAATCTGGATACGAATTGAAGAATCTTATTAGAAGTTAAAATTATATCACGATAACATTTGTTTACTAATAAACACTTAAACAGAGGACACTAGCAAAACACATGCAAAATCACTTTTCCAAATATGTCATATACTGCTGCTGCCTTCGTATGCCAGCACGACGACGCAACGAGGCTAGCAGCGGGATGAGGCTAGCGGAGGCAGGGCGACGTGACGAGGCTGATAGAGGCGGGGCGACGCAGCGAGGCTGGTGGAGGCGGGGCGACGCGGCGAGAGGCTAGCGATGGTGACTCTCTTGCAAGCAAACAACATGTTTGTTCATTTGGGACTTTGGGTGAAAGCAAACTAGATTTTTACCATTTTATTTTTTATTTTTTATTTTTTAATAAGAAAACAAAACTGCAAAAGGGGGAAAAAAAACAAAAAACAAAAAATAAAATAAACCAATCCGGTTTGACCAGTTTTTCGCCCGGTTCACTAGTTCCCGCCCGATTCAAAACGGTTCGCACCCCGTTCTTGAGTAGCCGGTTTTTAGAGTCAACTCGGATCAAAAATCTGGCCGGTTCCCGATTCAACCGGTTCGACCGGCCGGTTCCGTCCGATTTTCAGAACACTGATTATAACATGAGTAATGATTGGGAGAGTGAATTTGGGAGTGAATTTGGGAGAGTGAATGGGAGAGTGAATGACGTGTAGCTAATGTGTACATGTTTGATCGTCGATCAGACACCACCGATGACCTCTAATTATCGTCCCGAATCAAACTATGTCTTGGAGGATGGTGAACTCGGCAGGGGCGCCGGTAGTTGAGATCTCGCGCGGATTGACGGTGAATGCGACGAGATCATAATTGCGGTGATTCCCGATGAGTTCACTGATCTTCTTAGGACATAGTTTGATTCGGGATGGTGATCAGAGGCCGCCGGTGGTGTCCGATCGGCGATTGGACTTGTATACAATAACTGCCACGTCATTCACTCTCCCAAATTCACTCTCCCTATCATTACTTTTATAACATACTGATAGTGCCCGGATGTATTTTTTGAATAATGATTGGGAGAGTGAAAATCATAGTGAATAACGTGACACCTTGCATGCACGATCTCCGACGGGTTCACCGTGCCCCCAGGGTATAGTTTGATTCGGGACGACGGCCGAAGGCCGCCGATGGTGTCCAAGCGATAATCGAATATGTGCATGTAAAGTGTCATATCATGTTACGTCATGCCATGTTATGCCACATCATTCACTATGATTTTCACTCTCCCTATCCTTGCTCTTATTTTTTTATATAATAATTATAATATTTGAATTAATAATTATTATTATTTATCTCTTTACATTAATTTTAAAATAAATTAAAAGAGACACTGAGAGGTTCTCTCCCACACCTACTCAAAATATGAATAAATAAATACACGAAATACTCAATTTTGGGGAAAAAAAAGGGAAGAAAGGAAAGGACAGATACATGCATTTGTTTGCTTTGAGTCGCGCAGATCAGCCCTCTCTCCCTCTTCCCTGTTCCATCTCCTTCTTCTTGTCGTCTCTGAGATTCAGCTGAAACTGCTACCGAGTTTGGATTTCTAGCTCCTTTTGGTTTCTCGATGCTTCTGTTTCGTTGAGGTTGATTCGGTTTGTGCGGAACCCTCGAGGAGGAGGAGGAGGAGGAGGAGGAGGAAGGAGGCGTCACCATGGCCGGCTTGGATCCCATTCAGTACGCGCACAGCCCGGCTCACAGGGCCGTCCTCGCCCGCGATTACTCCTCCCTCAAACGCCTGATCTCCGCGCTGCCGCGCCTGGCCGATCCGGCGTCCGTCCGCACCGAGGCGGCGTCGCTGGCGGAGGAGGAGAAGGCCGACGCCGTCTCTGCTGTCATTGACCGCCGGGAGGTCCCCGGGAGGGAGACGCCGCTCCACCTCGCGGTTCGCCTCGGGGATGCCGTCGCCGTCGAGATGCTCATGGCTGCTGGCGCTGACTGGAGCCTGCAGAATGAGCAGGGTTGGAGTGCGCTCCAGGAGGCTATATGCGCTAGGGAGGAAAACCTCGCTCGCATCGTCGTCCGCCATTACCAGCCGCTCGCCTGGGCCAAGTGGTGCCGCCGGCTGCCACGGGTCGTCGCCACCATGCATCGGATGCGGGACTTTTACATGGAGATCACCTTCCACTTCGAGAGCTCCGTTATCCCTTTCATCTCTCGAATAGCCCCTTCCGATACCTACAAGATCTGGAAGCGGGGCTCCAACCTGCGGGCCGATATGACCCTCGCCGGATTCGATGGGTTCAGGATTCAGCGCTCCGATCAGAGCATTCTTTTCCTCGGCGATGGATCGGAGGACGGGAAGGTGCCGCCTGGATCCCTGTGCATGATCTCCCACAAGGACAAGGAAGTAATGAATGCTTTGGATGGGGCAGGCGCACCTGCCACCGAGGCAGAGGTTCAGCAAGAAGTCACCGCCATGTCTCAGACAAACATCTTCCGGCCGGGGCTTGACGTCACGCAGGCGGTCCTTCTTCCGCAGTTGACATGGAGGCGGCAGGAGAGGTCAGAAATGGTTGGACCTTGGAAAGCCAAGGTGTATGATATGCATAACGTTGTGGTGAGTGTGAAGTCCCGCAGGGTGCCAGGGGCCATGACGGATGAGGAGTTCCTCTCTGCCTGTAACGACAACGATACTGAGAATGAAGAATTTGATGATATTTTGACAGACGAAGAGCGGAATCAATTAGAGCATGCACTCAAAATGGAATCACCTGACATAATTGATGATTACCAAGTAGATGGGCATGTTGCTCATCGTCATAGTTGCTATGATCCTAGGGAGATCGAAATCCAGGATGTAGGTAGTAGTAGTAGTATGTGCGAGGGTAGACAGGAGAGGAAAAGTTGGTTTAGTAACTGGGGAAGGAGGGGAAGCAATCAAAAACAAGAAGGGCAGAGGAAAGCTGTTGCTCCAAGAAGTTCACTTTGTGTGGAAGAGAAGGTGAGTGATCTCCTTGGCGACTCTCCAGCTCATTACCAGAGTAGACCTGGAAACCATTCAGTAGAGGTTGTTTACAAGGGGGAGGATCTTAAGAGGGGAAAGGACAGGGATTTTAAAAAGTCAGGAATGAGCTCTGAAAATGGATACCGCCGCAAAGAGAGTAGCAAAGAGAGTGAGTATAAAAAAGGTCTAAGGCCTGTTTTATGGCTCTCTCCAGATTTTCCGCTTAGGACTGAAGAGCTATTGCCACTGCTTGATATCATGGCAAACAAAGTCAAGGCAATTCGTCGTCTAAGGGATCTGCTCACTACAAAGCTCCCTTCTGGAACATTCCCGGTTAAGGTATGGGATAAAACTTAAATCAACATGGAATTTATATCTTTGCCTATTAACTTCTTTTGACATTTACCATTTGTGCCACTTCATCTTTTCAGTAATTATTTATAGCATTCTTGCACATGGATGATCAGTGTTATTTTGTGTGTTTAGCATTATAAAAGTCCTTTATAAATTGTGAAATCTCTACTTTGATATGAATTGCTTGTCATGTGAAGATGCACCATGTAGAAATTATTTACCTTGTGAAGATCCAACATGTAGTGCTACTATCTAATATTCTAATTCTTGGTTAGTCTATATATAGAATGCTATTCTCTCATAGAATATGGTACTTCTATGATGCAACTGCCATGTTATCAAACCACTTAATATTTTTGCTTCTTCCTTCGACTCCCAAGTTGTAATTGAATTTGGTTTGAACCTGTTGTTTAACTTACAAACAGATGCTTAGAGTAGTGATTTTGTTGATGACAAATTGAGTCTTGATCTTGAACACAGTTGGAATGATCATTAAGAGTTTATTTTTTTGCCCAGTTGTCTAGAGAGTGACGGATTTGCTTAATGGGGCAGGATTCAATTCCCGACGGGGCGCATGCCCTTGGTGAAAAAACTCGTCCCTCCTCCTAGCCACTTGGCGGTTGGCTATACGCCGACCCCATGATTTATCTCCCTTCACATAACTTGGGGATGGGTTGTGAGGGGCGTCTAGGGTGAGCGTAATCACTTTTTGCTACAATGCTACAATTTGACAAACAACTTTGAAATTCCAGGAAAAAGTCCCCTTCTTCTCCCGGAGCTCTTGCATTAAATAGAATTGCTTTACAATTTATCTTTAGTAACAAAGTAAATATAGCTACCATATTAATTACAGATAATCTAATTACAAATAATCTACTCTAGGTAATAATATATACACAGCTAATTAGCACAATTATGGCAAAGTAAATTCCATATTTGATAGGCCATAATATATGCCATTGATATCCCCCCTCAAATTGATGCTGGATGATCAACAAGCATCAATTTGTCAATAAGAAAGTGATGACGGTGTCGGGAGAGAGCTTTAGTAAACACATCAGCAATTTGGAATTCAGTGGTTATATGTGGAAGAGTGATGACACAAGCATCATATGCTTCACGAATAGAATGACAATCTACTTCGATGTGTTTGGTGCGTTCATGAAATACTGGATTAGCAGCAATTTGAATAGCACTAGTATTATCTGCATGAAGTGGAGTAGGTTCAAGTTGGGAAAACCCAAGTTCACCCAACAGTCCCCGAAGCCAAACTATTTCAGAAGAAGCAGAGGACATAGCGCGATACTCTGATTCTGTGGAAGACTTAGACACCCGATCTTGCTTCTTACTTTTCCAAGCAATAAGAGAGGTACCCATAAACATGCACCATCCTGTAACTGAGCGTCGAGTATCAGAACAACCAGCCCAATCAGCATCACTATATGCAACCAAACGAATAGGAGAGCCCACAGAAAAGAAAAGTCCCCGGGAAGAAGTACCATGCAAATAGCGAACAATGCGTCGAATTGTAGCCAAGTGAAGATGTGTAGGTGCTTGTAAAAATTGACTAACTTGTTGAACAGAAAAGGCAATATCAGGTCGGGTAATAGTCAGATAGTTCAAGCTCCCCACTAGTTGTCTATATAAAGAGGGATTTGGGAGAAAATCACCCTCATCACGGCGATATTTAACGTTCACCTCTAAAGGATGATCAACAGAACGACCATCCTGCAGACCAGCCAAAGCCACTATCCCCTGGAGATATTTATGTTGGTGTAAGAAAATTCCAGCTGGAGTAGAGTGCACCTCAAGCCCCAAAAAATAGTGTAAAGATCCCAAGTCTTTCATATGAAAAGACCCCTGAAGATGCTCTTGAAGCTGAGAAATTAAGACAGAGTCGGACCCCATAATAACAATATCATCAACATATACCAGGAGCAAGACGATTCCTTTTTCAGTTTTGCACAGGAATAAAGAAGAATCATACTGACTTTGAACAAAAGAGAAGTTAATAAGCGTAGAGCGGAACTTGTCAAACCAAGCACGTGGAGCCTGCTTTAAACCATAGAGTGAACGTTTTAGTTTGCAAACATCAGAAGAGGGTGTAGAAAATAATCCTGATGGTGGAGTCATATAAATTTTTTCCTTAAGATCTCCGTGCAAAAAAGCATTTTTCACATCCATTTGTCGTAATTACCATCCCTTGGAAGCAGCAATAGCTAGGATAAGTCGCACTGTCGTCATCTTAGCTACAGGAGCAAATGTCTCTTCATAATCCACTCCATACTCCTGGCGATTACCAAGTGCCACCAGCCTTGCTTTATATCTATCAATTGAGCCATCAGATCGTAGCTTAATAGAATATACCCATTTACAACCAATGGGCTTAACACCATTTGGGCAAGGAACAATATCCCAAGTGTGATTCTCCTGAAGAGCCTGAAGTTCTTCCTGCATAGCTTTAACCCAACATGCCTGCTTAGTCGCATGCGAATAAGAGGTAGGAACTGTAGTATCAGCTAAAGTGGCAGAAAAACCATATTTATCAGGAGGATGACGAGTGCGAGAGGATTTTCGAAGAACTATTGGATTAGGATCGGGAAGAGTTTGTGATGGTGAGGTTTTTCGTCGTTGATATATAACGCCAGGTATAAAACGATCAGTTGATGGAGAGGTATTCTCAAAATGAGGAAGAAGACTACTTCCAGAAGGAGAAACATGTTGCGGAAAATAATACTCATGCTCAAAGAAAATCACATTTCGGGAAATACGAAAACGATTAGCAATCACATCATAACATAGAAAACCTTTTTGAGCATTGTTGTAACCCATAAAAGCACACCGTACGGATTGAGCTGTAAGCTTGTGACGCTCATGAGATGGCAAGTGAACAAAACAAACACACCCAAATATGTGCAACATGTGATAATCAGGATGCAACCCAAAAAGACGATAGTAAGGAGAATCAAAATTCAGTTGTTGAGAGGGCAACCGATTAATCAAATACACAGCAGTAGACAAGGCTTCTACCCAAAATATAGGCGGAACTGAGGACTCTAGGAGTAGTGTGCGTACCATATCCAATAAGTGACGATGTTTTCGTTCAGCCACCCCATTTTGCTGGGGAGTATAAGGACATGACCGTTGTGATAAAATACCTTTGTTTTGCAAAAGAGCTTGAAATTCATGTGATAGATACTCACCACCATTATCAGATCGTAAAATCTTAATGCACGTAGAGAATTGTGTCTCAATAAAGGCCAAAAATTTTTGAAAAACAGTGAACACATCAGCTTTCCTACGTAGAAAATATATCCACGTGAATCGACTATAGTCATCAATAAACGTCACAAAATATCTATACTGTGCATGGGAAGTAACTGGAGTAATGCCCCAAACATCACTATGTATTATCTCAAAGCATGTTTTAGCACGACCACCATGAGTAGGAAAAGGTAGAACTTTACTTTTCCCAAGTTTACAAGTAGTGCAAGCAAGAGGTAATAGGTGTTTAGAAAACTGAATGTTGTCACCAAGAAAGCCATTCTTCATTAAATTAGATAAAATCACATTATTCGGATGGGCCAATCGTTTATGCCAAACATCAGTCTTATTTGCAGTAACAATAGAAGAGAAGGACAAATTTTTGGGAACAGAAAACTGCAACGGAAATAATCTTCCCACTTTAGGCCCCTTCGCGATCACTTGACCCGACACCTGATCCTGTACAATACAACCACCACGAGAGAAATGTACATCACAGTGATTATCAACCATCTGACCAACAGAAATTAGATTTGTAGACAACCCAGGAGAGATAAATACATGACTAAAAGAAGATCCTATATCACCAATGGCTGTAATTGGAAGATTACTGCCATTAGCAATCTGAATATTTTGTGAGCCATTATACTGTCGTACATTATGCAGTAGATCAGGTGACCCAGTCATATGATTGGACGCCCCAGAATCAACAATCCATGAAGAAGAAATATTCGTACCTTGGCCCTGAAGAGTAAGAGTAGAAAAGGCAGTGAGAATCATTTGTTGGACCATTTCTGGCGTAAGAACAGATTGATTGGTGCCAGTGACTGTAGATGTAGGACCAATAACATCAAGATTTGGAATAGCAGCTTGAAAAGCTTGGGTTCGTCGATTTTCCGGACGTGTAGGACACTCCTTGATAATGTGCCCATGTTGCTTACAATAGTTGCAGAATTTCTTACTGCAGTTGCGAGCCATATGCCCAAACTCCTTACAACTATAGTACTGCAGTTGATCCTTACCACGGTTCCTCCCTTGAGCAGCATAAGCAACATTGATAACTGCAGATTTCTCTTGTGATGCACCTAGAACAGCTTGGGTAGCCAATCTTTGTTCTTCACGCAACAATTCTCCAAGACATATATCCAAAGAAGGAACTGGATTTCTATTTAGCAATCCAGCCCGAGCAACATCAAAGTCTGATCTCAATTTCATTAAAAACTGATCACGTTTACTAACTTCATGAATTGCCTGAATACTAGCTAAGGCCTCCTTTGGTGCTTTTGAATATATAATATTAGAATATTCGCTCCAAAGATTAAGAAATCCAGAATAATATTGCTCAATAGAAAGATCACCTTGACTGAGGTTACCAATCTCAAGCTCTAGTTGGAATCGCCTTGCAGTATTATCTTGATGATATATTCGGTTCAGGTAATCCCACATCTCCTTAGCCGTATTAAAAGGTCGTAAATTGTTCACCATATGAGCTTCGATGGATCCGAGAAGCCAAGAGATAATTCGGGCATCCTTTGTCTCCCATTGACCAAAGTCCTTAGCGTTTTCAGGAGCCATTAACGATCCATCAATATGACCCCAAAGCTCCTTCCCTTTCAGAAACATCCGGAACTGAACTTCCCATGTTGCATAATTTTTTCCGGTAAATTTGATAGCCAAAGTCTCCATAGGTATTCTTCCAGAAAAATTCTCAGTAGCCATCCGAAAAAATAGAAATCTTAATCCAAACTCTCAATCACAAGTCAATCAATCGAGAGAAGAGAAAAAAAAATTCCAAAAAAAATTGTTGATTGAAAATCAACCCAAAAGAAACAAACCAGAGAGCTTTAAGGGCAGAAAAAATTTCAGCCTTCCTTTGGCTCTGATACCTTGACAAACAGCTTTGAAATTCCAGGAAAAAGTCCCCTTCTTCTCCCGGAGCTCTTGCATTAAATAGAATTGCTTTACAATTTATCTTTAGTAACAAAGTAAATATAGCTACCATATTAATTACAGATAATCTAATTACAAATAATCTACTCTAGGTAATAATATATACACAGCTAATTAGCACAATTATGGCAAAGTAAATTCCATATTTGATAGGCCATAATATCTGCCATTGATACAATTAAGAGTTTATTTTTGTTGATTACAGTCTGACCTGATTGTTGTTTTGGTGTTGACGCCGATTTAAGTTTAG